>JASCZW010009845.1:0-40059 GCA_034211315.2 Aedes japonicus
ACTGTCGGCGCGCCGTATCTATTCACCATTATAGTGATGCGGTGCGCACGGCACTTATTATCCGTACTTCGTGTCCCCTATAAAAGGGACACATTGATGTTATAGTTTAGTGGTGTTTTAGTTACGTTAGCATCTTGTACCCACCGAGCTGGCACGCTGCCTCTCGGTGGTAATAAATCATCGTCAAAGTAGTCCGTTTGTTTCACTCGTTTGTCGTCGCCTCTCAGCTAGTAAAATCACAACGTAGGGCCTGGTCAAGCCCTGGACGAAACATTGGTGCCGTGACCAGGATATCGGACACCCCTGAGGGAACGATGTGACAACGTGGATGATCGGACTGTCGCCAGCACCACTCGCATTGGACCGTAGCGTCCATCCGTTTGGACCGTAGCGTCACCCTGCCGGACCATTGCGTCCACCCGCCGGACCAGAGCGTCCACCCGTTAGGACCGTAGCGTCCACCCGCCGCACCAGAGTGTCCACCAGCCGGATCGTAGCATCCACCAGCCGGACCGTAGCGTCCACCAGCCGGACCGTAGCGTCCACCTGCCGGACCGTAGCGTCCCCCTGCCGGACCGTAGCGTCCATTTGCCGGATCGTAGCATCCACCAGCCGGATCGTAGCATCCACCCTTTTGGACCGAGCGTCACCCATTTTGGACCCTAAGCGTCGTCATTGGACCAGGGTCATTATTTGGACCGAGCGTCATCATTTGGACCCGAGTGTCATTCATTGCAAGCCTTGCAATTATCATCGACCGCAGCGTCGAAACCAGCACCAAGTTCGTTCCCATCCTGCCCGCACAACCAACAGCAAGCTACTGCCGCACGTTATTTGAAAACATTCGTTTTCGGGCGCCGGTATGTTCGATCGCAAACAGCACACGACGTGCTTGCTGTGGTTGAATAGCACCAAACACGCGTCCCCCGGGGAGCGTGTATTGTTTCCACCCATTGCGAGCGGCTAGCATGCAATGATAGCCTGATGCTATTATTGTAGCTAAAGTAGGCAGCGTGGAACAGCACTATCGGCGCGCCGTATCTATTCACCATTGTAATGATGCGGTGCGCACGGCTACTGTTATCCGTACTTCGTGTCCCCTATAAAGGGACACATTGATGTTATAGTTTAGTGGTGTTTTAGTTACGTTAGCATCTTGTACCCACCGAGCTGGCACGCTGCCTCTCGGTGGTAATAAATCATCGTCAAAGTAGTCCGTTTGTTTCACTCGTTTGTCGTCGCCTCTCAGCTAGTAAAATCACAACGTAGGGCCTGGTCAAGCCCTGGACGAAACAGTCTTACTTTCGCATTTTTCATGAACTGATAATGTCTTATGTTCTGGATATTGTTTTCTCAGTCTACACCTCGTTTCATTTTACTCAGTGACTGAGTAAAATTGAATTCTTATCTCTTTTTCTCACACGGAAATGTTACTCAACTTTCGTAAAATGTAAATAAATTCAAAACTTCAGTAGATCCACTTTTACGAAAATTGAATAACTTTTTCGTGAGAACAAAAGAGATGGTAATACATATGAAAGAAAGTGTGTTTTGAGCGTGTAGGTTTATTTGTAGTATTAGATAAACTCTAGATTTGAAAACCATATCCTGGCATACCAAACTTTCCAGTCGATAATCATTTAAGTAATGTCTTACTTTCGCATTTTTCATGAACAAAGAGTAACATCATGCCAATTACAATATGCCAAATGACCACTTGGATTCTATGTTATTTCAAAAGCGTTATGCCAAATGGTCATTATGCCAAACGGCATTATGCCAAATGACCACCTAGCTCAAGTTATGGTTATGCCAAATGACATTATGCCAAACGACTTTATGCCAAACGACCTTATGCCAAACGACTTTATGCCATATGGGCTGCCCCCATCATAAACAATCATTGGTAACTAGACTACTCTTCACCATCGCCTACTTCAACATCGATACCGTTTGCATGAGTATTTTGATATGAGGCCCAAACTGTACTACAATATTTAAGAAGGCGTAGCCAGGATTTCAAATAGGGTGGGGCAAGATAAAATATTAGAGAGAGAGAGAGAGAGAGAGAGAAAGAATAAGAGAGAAAGAATTACACCGTCTTCAACCAGCGGTTGCACACACTGAACACATAACATTATCCAACGGAAAACTCAACGATCGGTGGACTCGGTTGAGTACGGACATTTTCAAGTTCCACCCGCTGGAGCAGGAATCGAGCCCTCACTATGTGACAATCCGCGGGACAAACACTGGAATTTAAAAAAAAAGGATTTTAAAAATCTTAGGTTTTCCACATGTTTCAAAATTGTACCGGATTAAATAGCAATCATGCTAAAATCTAACGGATCTAGACTGTCGTGTTGGATTTTTGTATAGGATAACCACCGAGTTTGATCACAGTTTGTACTGAAAATGTACTTTTCCTCCACGACCGTATCACTCACACTGAAAATAAAATTTCGTTTTTATTACAAAGTCGAAGGTAGGACTAACAAGTCTATTCGTTGAACTCGTTGTAAATCGATTTGTACTTTTTAAGAAGCTACCCAAGTAACTAAAAGCATTGTATTATTGCACTGATCCAACCCAAAATCAACATCGGTAATGCGGGATCGCATCAATTCAACAGTTGTCAAGTAATGAAGCGTTAGATTAGCCTTATAATGTAATGATGCATTACCAATGCAATAATGCTACTTTAGCAATGTCTTATGACATTACGAAAGATATAGCATTAGTTCGATCTTAGTTAGGCCCTTTTCAGCTTTAATCCAACTTTAATGATGCACTAAACGTAATACATATGCCCTATATATGCATGCTATTACAGCCTCGTGGTTACTTGGGTACCTACGTACTTAATGCCACACACGCAACTGTTTAAAACAATGAAGCATTTATTGACACAGAAAGAACATTCGTGCATTGTACGAAAACAATATAAACTGCTACGAATATTTTGTTATCAATAAACGTTTCTCTGATGGTTGCATGATTGACTGACAGATCTTCTATATCGACTCAGTATGTAATTGAAGAAAAAAACCCATGATTCCAGCGCATCCGAGCAGTAATACCAACATGTATGAGTACGATTGAAGAGAAGCAGCAATTGGTTGATCTTCATAAAATTCATTTGGTGCATTGTACAAAGAGGTATAATGATAGCATTTCACCAGATGAGAAGCATTAAGAATGTTTCATACAATTCACAAGACATTTGTTCTATGTACAAAATCCATGTTTACGAAACGAGTGAAAGCAAACTTACGAAAATAAATTTTCAGTGTATATATTGACAAAGCAACACCGTAAAAACACCGTTTTTCTCCCATAGAAACAGAAAAAAAATCTTTGAGGTAGCTCATCGAATCTTCCGGTCCGCCTCTAAGCATCTTATTATAAGGAACTAGGTGGGCCTTCACAGATTGTCTGTCAATATGCAAAATTTGGATGACGTCTGTATTAAGTTGTCTCAAATAATATTAAGCCATCCAAAATATCACACAACTCAGCGATTGATTGAGCGGATTGGTGATAATGATATCATTGGGTATAGGACCAAGTCTCCCTTGGTTGCTTCGAAACCAATGAGCCTGAACATCAATAGATGCATAAAGTTTCCAGAAGGCACGAAATGCATCTATGCACTCTTACTCTAACAAATCCCTCAATCGCAATTTTAAATGGATTCGCATAGATTGTTCTTAAGAAGCTTCGACAGTATTGATACAATTGTAAAAATTGAAAGTTTACGAAAAAAAGTTTGCTTCGAGCATCGGCTGTGGAAGGTTGTGTCTATGCTTTATTGCGCATTATCGTGCGTTTCGTGCGTTTAGAACAACGCTCAAGTGTATAATGTTAGGTTTGTGGATCAGTTGGCTCGATCAGGCAGTCTCGATTCGATATTCATCGAATAAAGTTCGAAATTAAAACTTACTCCCGTTAGAGTTGTGATTACTTTCGGAAACACTCCAGAATTTCTTTGAAAGAAGAGTATCTTGTTCGTCGTGGTTTCCCTTGACTATTGTTGCTGATTAATTCAAGTGTGCCTGCTTACTGCTGTTTAAGTTTTTGCTGTTGTTTGCTGTTGCTGTTGGCCATCGATATTTGCCTCCGTGCTGCTGCTCGACGTTTGTCAGGTTTGGATACAGTGATCAATACCGTGCCTAGTTTTTGTACATCCAGTATCTTAGGCAGTGAAGGCAGATGGTTTTTAAATTGACCAACTGTCTGCTTCAGCAAGATTTTTTTTTTTTTTTTGTAAAATATCGTTAATTTTTTTTTTAATATTACATAGCGTGTGTAAAATTCAATCTACTAGATTCAAAATGAATTCTAGCTCATCTACATCTACTTGATTATTCGTATCTGCTATAACAAAATTAATGTATTTAATGAAGGTTTTCAGAATTTGAGATTTTCTCAATGACGCAATATTTCTCAATATTGGTCGTAGAATATCGTCAAAGGATAGCCTCTGCCATCCACCGAGAATTGTCGTCCATCTTTGCTGCATAAATAACCATACTGTAGCTACTCGTGGACACTCGCAGAATTTGTGTTTAAGAGTTTCGACAATGCCCGCGCAATGTTGACAGTATGGATCGTTTGCTCTACCGATGACGCTAAGCAGTTTGCGGTGTTCGCTGGCACAACGATAGCCTCCGTGAAGAAATGTTCATCCATATTTTCTTCCAGTTTACACCTGGATGATTTCGTTCCACTCTAGGCACCTCCGTTTGTTCCAAGTAGAAACGATGAATTTGATCGCTGGAGGGGTTTTGTTGGATGTGGTGTGGAAGTAAAGGAATTTGCTGGGAGAGGATTTTTAGGCAAGGAAAGTTTGCAGGGAGAGGAATGTTTTGGGTAAGAAGGGATTGGTAATAGGGAAGGGAATCGATCTCCTGTAGGTGGCGATTAACCAGAAGTGCTTTACATTTGATCGCTGGCAGCTGTAGCTTCAATCCGCCCTGCTCTCTGCTGCGCGCCAACTGTTGCATTGGCACACGCGCGGGTATCCTCGAAACACGAAAGATCCCATCGTCGCTGTAAGTTTGGCTGTGTGTACACATTGAGGTGGAATTACAGATGACAGGTACCAAACTTTCGCTGTGATGAACGTATTCAGAAGTATCACCTTTTGCTGCAGGGTAAGGGAGCGCATGTTATGCAACCAGATAAGTTGCGAGATTCGGGATACTAGAGCATCCCAGTTTAATTTTGACATCTGTCGCACTGAGTTTACAAAAATAATACCCAACACCTTGACCTGCTCATCAGTCTGCAGTCCTGGTATTGTCAGTGGACTTCCATTGATAAAACCGACATCGATTGCCACGGTTTTCTGACGATTAAGTTTTGCACCGGATACGTTTTCAAAGCATTCAAATAGCTGAAATATTTGGTTGATCTTGTGTGTTGAAGTTACAGTGACCGTTATATCGTCAGCATATGCAACGCAAATATCATTACCACACACACTCTCCAATCGTTTGAGAAGAGGATGTAGATAGAGCACAAAGAGTATCATCGACAACGGGTCTCCCTGACGAACGGATCGTTCTATGCTGAACGGTTGTGAGAGGTGCCCATTCACTATCAGGCGTGACGAAGAGGTATTAGCAACCCGAGAAAGCCAGCTAACGAAGCTCTGGTTGATACCCAACGAGAGAAGCGTCCGGTGCAAGAACTCATGGGAAACCCGGTCGAAAGCGTGATCGAGATCGAACGAGATCATTTTTCCTTTTTGTTTTCGAGCGATGAGCTGAGCCACGCGGTCCTTGAGAGAGAGCGTAGCTTGAAAAATAGATCGGTCCGTGTTGGCGCATTTCTGAGCGTCACTTAGGATTCGATGGGATCGCAACAGGCATTCCAGGCGAACCTTCATCACGCGGGAGAGAATTTTATAATCTACATTGAGTAGGCTTATCGGTCGATACGCTCTCGCTGTTCCGCCGCCGCCGCTCTTTTTGGCGAGCACAATAATGCCTTCGGTGAACTCCGGTGGGAGCTCATTCGTCATTGCTTCATTCATGACAAAGAAGAGCTCGCGATATATGACGTCGAATGTTTTTAGGTAGAATTCTAATGGCAGCCCATCGCTGCCCGGTGATTTTCGTTTTTGCGACGTTCGGATAGAATTTTTCAACTCGTGTATATCGATCTCTGTCATCATAGCATCGTTGGCTTCGTCGTGCAATGGTACGGCTCTCTCGATTTGGAAATTCTCTTCCCCAGACTGTCTCGTCTCTTCTGCCGTGTACAAGTCCCTAAAGTATCGAAACATGTGTTGCTCGATCTCTAGGGACTCCTGTATTTGCTCTCCTCGTTCATTTTGTATCTCTGTTATCGTCGTTTTTTTACATCGCCTGTCGCCCAACTGGAATGATGACAAACTTTCTCCCACCACAAAGGTCTCGTTTATGTTTATCAAGTTTTGCGCAAATTTTCGCTGCAGCGTGAGCATTTGCGCTTTAATACGATTGATGGTCACTAGCATGGTTGGATTCTGATAATACCCATCATACGCTATTTTAAGTTGAGTGTATAGGCGTTGGTGTTCAGCGTTAAACGCACTAAACGATTCACTCGATTTCCATCGAAAAAAAGATTTAATTTTCGGCTTCGCGCATGCTATCCACCAAGCCATCCAGCTGGGAAAGTACCTTCGTTGTCTGGTCCAGTATTGCCAACGAGTTTGAAAATCTTCCACGTTTTCGACAGTTAACAGATGAGGGCGGAGGGACCAGAAACCACGCCCTTGTCCACGACCAAGGTGGGGAAGACAAATGCGCACCGTTAGGGCTTTATGGTCCGTAAATGAACATACATGCGTTGCTGCATTTCGCAGATGCGCACAAAGCCCAGCACTGACATATATGCGGTCGAGCCTGGATGCCGCATTATGTGTAACGTATGTTGGTGCGATGGTTGTGGGATACAATTTCAACCACACATCTTGAAGCTGAAGTTGTCGTACGGTTGCCTGCAGTGCTGGACTTGTGTTAATGCTAGTGGAATCACACGGACGGAGAACGCAGTTAAAATCGCCAGCAAGGATGATGTGTTGCGTGTTGTGCCGAAGATAGTATGCGATCGTTCCGTTGAAGAATCGCTCTCTTTCGGAACGTAAAGCTGATCCTGATGGTGCGTAGACGTTGCAGAGAGTTGTATTTTGTATTCTCAGAGCGATTAGACGGCGATCCAAGCTCTTCTCCACATGAGAAAACTGTATGTGGTCTTTGAGCGCAATTGCCGTTCCCCGCCTCATGTGGTCTACGTTGCAGATGATATTGAAACCAGAAAGAGAGAGTTGTTCATTTTCTATCTCCTGGAAGAAAACGATGTCAAGTTGTAGCGTTCGTACGAGACTCTGAAGAGCGTTGATTTTAGTAGCGTTCGTGATATTGTTAATGTTGATAGAAGCAAGGTTATAGCTAGATAACTCAGCCATTAGGACGATGTAATACTCGCACCTCGCTTGTCATCGTTGTTGTCCTCCACACGAGCCTTCTTGCCTGGTGGACGCGTGCGAAGTTGTCTTTTAGAGCTGTGCGAGCCAACAGATGAATCTGTATCGGTTTCATCGGACTTTCCACTTTCCACTAGCATTTTTGCGGTCCACTCCACCGCTAACAGGGGGCTGTTGACCTGTAAAGGGGGTCAACAACCCGCTGTCTGAGCTCGACTGATGTGAAACCGAGGAAGGGGCTAGTGCGGGAAAGTGTTCGTTGTTGAGGGCAGGCGGTGGTGTAAGCATTTGTTGTTTTCGTTGGGGAATTTGTTTCGGCGGTCGCATGCTTGCCAACTGGACCGAGTTTGTGTTTGTTTGTTTCGCACCCAGGGTGACGAGATTTGAGTTCGTGTTCGTTTTCGCAATTGGAACGACTTGTTTCGTTATTTGCGCAGTTATTGGTGTATCCTGCTGCTTTGCGGCGTCGGCGTACGATTTTTGCACCAGCAGTTTTTTATTCTGCACACAGCTGGCGCCAACGTGTATGAACTCGCGACAGTGTCGGCAAGTTTGCAGTTGCCCGAAGTAAGTCACTTGCGTCATCTCGCTGTCTATTGTGACCCACGATTCGATGTTGCGTTTGACAATCATTTTGGCAATACGAACACCGGTTGAAATGCCTGGAAAATCGACATCGGTTCCGCAACGTTGCTCTCTCACGACAAGAACGTCACCGTATCGACTAAGAAATTCAACAATGCTTTGGTCTGATACGTCTTCTGACAGATCGTACAGTCTAACTTCCACAGCTCCCTCTTCCAGGGTGATTCTCAAGGGGTACTTTTTCCCGTCAACAGTTATCTCGTGCTTGTTGTCGTGTTCTTCACAGATGCGCTGTGCTAACGCTAGATCGACAACTTTCACAAAAGACACACCAAGGGCTCTGCTGTTTTGGATCCGTAGCACTTCACCTTGCTTCAGACCCAAAATGGTCGCACAAAATTTGTGCACATTGGCATTGTCTGGTTTTTTCGGCACATTCGCAAAATCAATGCGAAAGGTATTTTCGCGACGGCTCATCGCAAAGTCGTTTGTACGCACAGCGACACCGAACGTCTCAGCGATGGTCAGAAAGGAAAAAAAGAAAAAAAAACTAGTTTGTGTTCGACTTCCACGAAACGATAGCAAAAAACGCGTCTGTTCAGCACGGAAGTTGAGCGCTCACTAGCAAGATCTCAGAAGTCAAACTCGTTACGGTGACCACACCATCCATTTTATTATTCCGAGCTGGGATATACACTCTAAACTCGATTGTAAAGAACTGAGAGACAGCAATCTCATAAGCTTGTTCCATGTTGGACATAATGACCAGAAGTTAATTGGATCTCACCTTAATAATTTTCGCCACGGCCGAGAATCGCTTTGTCAGATCAGCGGTAATTTGGTAACGATTTAGAGGTTCCATCTTGTTCTGAGAATAGCAAACCCATGGACTGACCCAGTCAGCTGGATAGGCTCGTGATCGGGGAAATTTTTGAAACTTATCATGGTTGGAAGGCATCAGCTTTTGACAAATCATCCATATGAGAGCCCGAAGCGTCCAGCCACTAATCTTATTATAAATAGTCACACATTTAATACACAGAATCAAAACTAAACAAGGATATAACATACCTATTCTTTGTGAGAGAAAGAGAACACACAATTACTTATCTATGAGTATTGCTTCCGGACAACGTTTGTGTGTGGACGTCAACTTTCTACGCACGGAGTGGAGCGATCAGCCGAGCACACGAGGGTAGTAGGCCGATTGAACGGATGACCTTCTCGAATAGCTGCTGGTATGAGTGATCACGATGCGATGTTGCGAAGAATGGCTTGCCAAATGCCATTTGCAAGTTATACCTTCTTGCTATTGCACTGCAAAAACTAAAAAAAAACACTCGAATCACAAATGACTCTGATGGGAACTAGACCGAGGAAAAAACTAAATTTCTAAAAAAAACTGCGAAAAACTTTCAAATAAACGGAGCACGAAGGAAACGAACTTTACCGATTGCTGGTGCCCAAAGCAATAAGATATTTCCATTGATATAACCGTAAGTTTCAACAGAGGCAAAGTTTTGAATATCATGACCTTCGATATGGCACAAAACTGGATCTGTTTTATTTATTGAAAATTGACACCCTGTCTGGTGAAATGTCCGAGATCACCAATATGATTATAGACTCCTAATAAAATCGGCAGGTCCTCCTATACACCTTTAATTACGAATCATCGACATGAAAGTAAGACGTTTTGCCTTGCCTTGGTTCCAACACAATGTACTTTAATTTGCTTCCACACAGCATCAACTGATAGAGCACCCACACGTTTGTGGTATAAATTGACTTCAGCATACTTTTGCTGTCCGCAGGAATTTCTCGGTTAACTCCATAGTCCATGTTACTGCTCACTCGTTGGCTTCCCACTCCAGAGGTAAATTCTCGAGAAACGGGGCACGTCAACCGGGCGAACCACAGTCGTTGCTCCTTTTGCACTCTTTTACATCACTACTTCATATTGGCCCTGACCGCATTGGGTATTCCACGGTGCAAGAAGTCATACTTAGTACATGACGACAAAGTTGCAGGCAACCACATTCCTGGATTATACTACCCTTTCCCTTACCTGTGTGCAGCCTGAAAGGAAGTTCATGCCATTCTCGAGTGGAATGATAATTTTTCACTGTAGGAAGCTGGTCGAGGGCACACGTAAAGCTATTTCACCTCGAAATCGACACCGTTTGATCACGTTTTTCCATTCGTTCCGTAGGTCCGTAAAATAGGGATACCATTTTCGATTCTTCCCGGTTGCTTGACAGCAACATCACTAATAGGAATGCTGATAATTTTCCCTGTCTGTACTATTTTTGCATGTCTGTAAAAGGTTTTGATCGATTTTCTAAACATATCTTAAGGGTTGTGAACGTCAAGGGTATATGGTGATTTAGTTTGAGCATCACAACATCAACCACACCTGAAATTCATTTCACAGATCGGCAAAGGTTCACAAACACAGTCAACCAGTCTCTATCACCACATAATAGACTTCTTGCGTGCAAACCGCCTTTGTCGAGACATCGCAATCATTGAGTAGGATCTGTGATAAACGTGGGGTTATAGGCAAAATACGTGACTTGAAAGATTGATCCAAGATGGAAAGAAACCAGCAGCAACAACACCTGCAAAGTCAGTTTTGGTGGAATGATTTTTAAAGCCGGTCCCAGTCAGATAAAGATGCATCTTTGCTGACAAACCTGCACGGAATTTCCTCGACTGCTTGGGCCTCATGCAAAGGTCTATTGGCACGGCAAATATCATCACCATTTGGCCTTCAAAGAGCCAAGTCCGCATGCCATCCTTTTTTTTCATACCTCGTTCCAGAACCGGGTAGGGTTGGTTGGCACCCGCATCTTAAAATGGTGCTCTATTTTCTTGACGGTTTTATGCGCAGAACGTGATGATAATGATGATAATGATAACGTTTTCATTGTGATTCCCGGAAGTACGTCCATTGTGGTGAACCAGCAAGGTTCGGCCAATTTCTAGCGGTCAATGTGGAAACTTTTATTTCTCTTGCTAATTAGAAAATAATGAAAACGAGAACTCAGTGGAAACAGCTCAATTATTTGCAGGAAGGTAAACTGGTTCTGGTCTGACCTAAAGGAAAATTTTCCGACTCCTTGAGCGTTGGGTATGATCGTTGGAATCAGGTCTGTTGTCTGGAAGATTGCAAATAATGTTGTCTGCTGTATGTAAGATTGCAAACCATTACGGTGTTTACACTTGCTTTGGCCTGAAATTGAACGAGGAAAAATTTTACACGTCTGTTTAAATTCTTTGTTTTTTGTAGTGAAGACTGTATTTGAAAAAAATGAGACACAATAATGGGCTTGTAACGTTTTAACGTGTGGGTAAAAACTTGAAACTAGCGAGAAGTTACGTTGGCAAAATTTCATCACAATCCACAGTGGGCAAGAACTGATGAAAACTAAGGAAAAAATCTGTAACTTTTGTCGCTTTTAAGCGCGACTTGTAAACAAGGCCATTTCCGCTTTGAAATTGTCTGGGAAATCGAATGGAACTAGTTTCAATCACCGCACGGATATGGTTGTGGAGTTATAGAGCCAATTATACCCCACTTCCCCTTTAATTCTAGAATAATTTATAGATATCTTTGCACGGAGTCGCTCAAAAATCAACAAATAGTGCTAATCCCATGTGAAATTTCCTGGAAAATCGAATAAAAGTTATTTCACCTACCGCACGGCTCTGGGAACAGAGATATAGCTGGTTTTACCCCACTTCCCCTTATATTATAGAATAATTTATAGATATATTTGCTCAGAGTCGCTCAAGATCAACAAAATAGGACTAGTCCTATGCGAAATTTTCTGAAAAATTGAATACAAGCTGTTTCAACTACCGCACGGCTATGTGAACAGAGATATGACTGATTTTACCCCATTTCCCCTTATATTATTCAATAATTTATAGATATATTTTCTCCGAGATGCTCAAAATCAACAAAATAGTGCTAATGCGATGTGACATTTCTTGGAACATCGAAAAAAAAGCTGTTTCAACCACCGCACAGCTCTGTGAACGAATATATAGCTATTTTTACCCCATTTCCCCTAGTATTCTTGAATAGTTTATAGATATTTTTGCTCGGAGTTGCTCAAAATCAACAAAATAGTGCTAATCCCATGTGACATTTCTTGGAAAATCGAATAAAAGTTGATCTTGAGCGACTCCGAGCAAAGATATCTAAATTATTCAAAAATACAACGGGAAGTGGGGTTAAAATCAGCCATATATTCGTTCACAAAGTCGTGCGGTGATTAAAACAACCTTTATTGAATTTTTCAGGAAATTTTGCATAGGACTAGTTCTCTTTTGTTGATCTTGAGCGACTCGGAGCAAAGATATCTATAAACTATTCAAGAATACTAGGGGAAGTTGGGTAAAACGAGCCAAATCTTCGTTCACAGAGCTGTGCAGTGGTTGAAACAGCTTGTATTCAATTTTCCAGGAAATTTCACATGGGATTAGCACTATTTTGTTGATTTTAAAAATTTCGGAGAAAAGATATCTATAAATTTTTGAATAATACAAGGGGAAGTGGGGTTAAAATCAGCCATATATTCGTTCACAAAGTGGTGCGGTGATCGAAACAACCTTTATTCAATTTTTCGGGAAATTTCGCATAGGACCAGTTCTATTTTGTTGATCTTGAGCGACTCGGAGCAAAGATATCTATAAACTATTCAAGAATACTAGGGGAAGTGGGGTAAAACCAGCCATCTCTTCGTTCACAGAGCTGTGCGGTGGTTGAAACAGCTTGTATTCAATTTTACAGGAAATTTCACATGGGGTTAGCACTATTTTGTTGATTTTAAGCATTTCGGAGAAAAGATATCTATAAATTATTGAATAATACAAGGGGAAGTGGGGTAAAATCAGCCATATATGTGTTCACAGAGCCGTGCGGTGGTTGAAACAACCTTTATTCGATTTTTCAGAAAATTTCACATAGGACAAGTCCTATTTTGCTGATATTGAACGACTCCGGCCAAAGAATACCAAGTTATTCGTTACTGCTCGGGATTGGATCAAGGAGTCCCGAGCAGGAGCAAATAACTGGATAACTGACTTTGGTATTTATGAGCTCAGATTAAGAGGTAAAATACCTGAGGATAATACCATGAAATTGTTCCCACAATGTTATGCCAATACCAAATTGAGATAAGACAATACCAAAATAGTACCTCTCAGGTATTCGCAGGTATCCGAAATAACAAGTTTTGCTATTCAAGAGACATTTTACTTGCAATTCTTAGGTATTTTGCTTAGGTATTTTACCTTTTAATCTGAGCTCTTTAATACCACGGCCAGTTATCAAGATCAAAATTAGGTATTCATATGTTGTTGTCTCCTGCTCGGGCAGATCTGCCAAAAAATCATGTGCGTCGTCGTGGAAAATCTTACTGCGTCCCACAGATGGATCGGAATACACCTGGGATGCCATTATTCTACGATTTTCCGGGTGGTGAAGACATTTAAGGAGACCCAAACGACCCAGCGAAGGTCAGGTACCCGAGCAGGAGACAACAACTCATGAGAACCTAATTTTGATCTTGATAACAGGCTTTGGTGTTAAAGAGCTCAGATTAAGAGGTAATATAACATAATACCTAAGAATTGCACGCAAATGTCTCTCGAATTACAAAACCTGTTATTTCGGATACGTTGGAAAACCTGAGAGGTACTATTTTGGTATTGTCTTACCTCAACTTGGTATTCGCATAACATAGTGGGAACAATTTCATGGTATTATCCTCAGGTATTTTATCTCTTAATCTGAGCTCCTAAATACCAAGGCCAGTAATCAAGTTATTCGGTCCTGCTCGGGAAGTGCCACCATCTACAAAGTCACCAAACTGGAACGACTTATTAAACACGGTAGTCAAAATCCGCGTTAGTGGCTGACGAAACCGAGGTGCGTCGTGAAGGACAACGAGGCTTATATCGAGGCGTAAACAAAGCAAAAGCCGGGTTGGAAGTTTTACGTTGCCACATCATGGTTGGCAGTTCCTGAGAAGGTAAGGAAGAAAAAGGTGGACAAATTCGCCAAAAAATTCTAAGGTTTGACAGGTCGTCTGTGGATGTGGAGAGATGAGCCAGCTGTACATAACGACGAGTATCATGAATGGGCAAATCCACCGAGACGAGTGCCTGCAGACTCACAGAGGCAAGATGCTTTTTTGTCCGGACATGGCATCCTTAGACTCGTACAGAGATAAAAATGTTGTTTTTGTATAAAAAGACTTCAATCCGCTGAATTTGCCGAGCTTTGTCCGAATGAAAAAAAAATTGAGTCATCATGAAGGCCAACACGAACGAATAAATCAAAACTGTGAAGCCTCAGTGGCTTGATGATTAGGCAATACGGTAGAAAGTCTTTCGTTCTGGATGACGCAAGCTTCTTTCCCCTTTCCAAGTCCTAGATGCTCGGAAACGACTACTTCAAGGACAAATCTACAACTCCACCGAAAGTTAAGTACAAATTCATGCACAAGTTAGAACCAAGAGTGATGCTTTGCATCGCAATTACCGATAAGTCGATTTCGGAGCCGCTGTTCAAAGCAAGCAGTCATTAGCCAGCTAGTCTACCAAACAGAATGTTTGCAGACAACTGTCATCCCGTTCCTTTAGAAACACCACTCGCATGGAGAATACGAATTATGGCCGGACATGGCTTTATCATACTATGCAAGGAACACGCTTACATTCCGGGAGAGTCAAAATATACCATATGTTTGGAATCATTCTAATCTGCCACATAGTCGCCATATCGAGGATTTTTTTGGGCTAACGTCTGCATTAAAAAAATGGACAAAATTGCGCATTTTTCATGGGTTTACCTTCACCCAAACTGACGAAACTACCCATGCAGCATCAATCATAGTAACCAATGAGTCAGCCGACAAAATTTGATGACTCCGTTCATAAGTGTGCGCGTTCAAAAAACGGCACCCCACCGTGTCGAAAACGGACATCGTGCGGCACTTTGTGGGCGCCGGATACGCCCGTTCCGGCATCTACAATATCTTGGCACTATTAAACAACAATCAGAGCATCGAAAGAAAGCCCGGTTCCGGACGGCCGACGACCCTGAGCGACAAGAAGCTCCAAAGGATGCTGAATAGGAAGACCGAGGAAAAGTGGCCACGTCGCTGCGTGCGATTGGCCGGGAGGTCGGTTCAACAGGCCAAACAGTGAAAACGTACCCGGCGAACATGAACATACATGTCAGGAAGCGGAAGTCACGTCCGCTGGTATCGAAGCTGCAGGCAATGACGCAGTGGCAGCGGCTGAATATGATTGTCAACTCAATTATCCCGGCGAATCGTGACGTGGCAGTGGTGATGGATGCAACGACTGGCCGGGCACTTCGTATTTTACTTCCCACACGAAGAAAGTGAGCTCCGAGGTGAAGTTCATTTCACACGCCAAGTTCCCCAAGAAGGTGCTGCAATGGCTGACAATCAGCGAGAAGGGGATGTCAAAGCCGCTCTTCTTTCGCTCCGGACTGGCCGTAAACGGGGAAATTTGTAGTACGAAATGCCTGCCGGAAATTGCGTCGTTCATCAAGAAATACCATAAGGGCGAAGGCGCGGTGTTTTGGCCGGATCTGGCGTCAGCCCACTACTCAAAGCGATCGTTGGAGGAGATGGGGCGGCTGAATATCATTGTGGTACCCAAGTCGGCGAACCCGCCCAACGAACCTCAGCTGCGTCCCATCGAGAATTTCTGGGCCAACCTGAAGCGTAAGCTTTACTCCAACAATTTGGCGTATAAACTGAGGGGGAATTGATAAATAAAACGAAAAAAGAACAGAAAAGTATGCCTTCAAACATGTTTTCGTCCGGCATGGCGAATGTTCCGGTTAACTGCAGGAAGGCCGCTCGGCTGAAAAAAGCTCATTTTTTTAATGCAAACGTTAGCAAGTGTTGTTGAGTGTACAAAGGGGCAGTATTTATTTGAAAATAATCATTGAATCTTGTATTTTGGTAGGTCAATAGGCATATTGGGTCAATCTAGGAATGTTCTAGGTAATCCAAACTGTTCTTCAGTTAAAACATTAGATCTACAGTTCTAATAGTAGTTTTGGAGCTATAGAGGGTGACCATATGTATTCAAACAGATTCAATGAATCATTTGGAAGGTCAACAGTAATTATTTTATAACTTTGTGCTCCTCTAGGTAATCCAAACTGTCCTGGAGATAAGAACTTGAACTCTGCTGTAGTAACAGTAGTTTTTTGGGCTATACAAAGTTATGTCAAGTATTCAAGCATACTCAGTGAATATTTTAGAACGTAAAAATACACATGAAGATAGTCTTGCGATGGTCTAGGGCATTCAACTGTTTTGGGGTTCAGAACTTAAGATTGATAGTTGTAACAGTAGTTTTAAGGCTACACAAAGTCAAAATAAATATTCAAACAAATTCAATTATTATTCTTAAAGATCACCAAACATTATAAAGCAACATAACATGTTCTCGGTTATTCAAACTATTCTTGAGATCAGAACATAGGACCTACAGTTGTAACACAAGCTTTCTGGGCTATGCAAGGCTACAATGTATATTAAAAGATAATCATTGAATCTATCTTCAAAGAACAACAGACATTTTGAGATGATCTTTGGATGTTCTAGGTTATCCAAACTATCTTGGAATACAATGCTTAAAATCTACAGCATCTTTGACCAAATTAAGTGTTGTATATGGGAACTCCTCTTCTGTACAATCATCGTGGTAATTCACTATAATTAAGTTAGCATTTTCAAGAAATTTTTGGAAGAAGCCATTGTTTACGTTTGCGACATTAGGCCTAATGAAAATTCGATTTGGTTAAGCCTGATTTTGTCGATTAACTACATACATATGCAGAGCCAAGAGGATAGGCTGACACAACATTCCGTAGTCCTACTAATATTCCAAAAACAGTTCATAGAAAGCAACGAAGTCCTCCGATTTGAAGTTTATTTTGGCATACCGCACACCCTTATCATCAACTTGCCTCAACCCGATCGAAGGTCTTAACAAACGGTTCAATAAAAAACGGATTGCTTGTCCAGTGTCCACTGACACTTCAGATCACTCGCATAGAGACATTTAACTTTCCAATTTTACTTTTCGTATGCATCGATGATCCCAAAGTGATGTACATAACGATAAAAATCAGAAAATATCCAGCCCGTTGCCAAAGTCAAAACAATTAGATTATGCTGAAATTTTGCAGTTTCTGCTTAAAACAAAAGCAAATAAAAAATCTCCAGCACACTAAAAACCAACATCAATTATGAATGCAATAGCTTTTTCCGACCCGCCTTTTCACCCGGAGCTAAATAAAATGAAGTTCGCTTTACAATACACAAACCAATACGATATTACTGCATTCGCCAGTGGCAGTGAACACAGAAAACTAAATTTGCACATTTGATACGGGCACACACAAACAAAAAAATCGAACGGCCAATGCAATAAATAAAACGCCACGACACCCCCATCCTCAAACAAAACCCTCTACAGCATCACGTTGCCTTTCATCTCGTCACTGGCTGCTCCTGCTGATTGCCATTGCTATTACAGGCTTCCTCCGAATATGATACGAATGGATGCTAACCCCACTCATCGCAGTTTCAAACAACTTGAGGGATTTTCGTATGAATCTGGATTTATCCGTATTCGGGGTATTCCTGTACATAGTCACCACCAAACTATGGAACGCAGTCGCAGACGCACTTTGGTAGCCTTTGCTGATGTTGCCTGCAGCACGTTTGCAATGCAATTTCCATAGCTCGAAGGAAAATTAAATTGATGCAAGTGAGATTCACCCTCTTTTTATTGCATTGTCCCGGCTGATTGTGCTGGATGGTGTGCTAGTGCGTGGGCACATTGATTCACATCAGATAGGGCTTAAAAAAAGTTAAGGCTGGGCTAGGTTGAGTGGCGTGGATGCACTCACCATGACTCTCTGCAGCAATCATATCAAATTAAGGGCTGAGTGGTTAGAATACCACGCTGAAATCAGGCATGGGACGGCTCATTTTATGTGAGTTTAATGCATTTGTCAGTAACAGTACTTAAAAGTCAAGCAGATTTACAGTGACGGACAATACAATAAACCAAAGCCCGATTTGCCTACAAAGCGGTCGTGTTTGGAGGCTTGTCTTTCATTTTCCCGTGAAGTAATTGAACTGAAATTTTGGCAATAGCCTAAAAATAACCTGCGTTTTCATCTTTAATAAATTCATAATTTTTCATGTACCACTTCAGAAACTACAGACAACATCTACGACAAAACAATAAGACCTCGTTTTGATATCCATAGTTAAGTCCATGTTGATGAGTTTGAATTACAATCTATGGTATACTGATATTAAAATGACCCGTGCATCAATAATCAAAATTCATAACCTCAAATTCGAGCATCCTATATGGAAATAAAAAAGTGGTCTTATTATTTTGTCGTATGCGGTATCTGTAACTTTTAAAGTGGTGGATGAAAAATGATGGATTTAATGCAGATGAGAATCTAGGCTACTTCTGGACCACAGCCGAAAATTTAGCTCAATTGGTTCTCGCAAAAATGAAAGGCAAGTCCCTTAACATGACCATTTTGTATGAAAAGTAGGCTTTGGCCTTATTGTATTGTCCGACACGCTAGGCACCCTGGGACAGACACATGCAAGCGTCCCCGGCGACGAAAGAATAAATGAAAAAAGACGATCCTACCTTTCTCGAATTACACAAGGTTGCCATTAAGCCAGATTTAACGGGGTATAAAATGAGAATTTTCTTAAAGATACTTGTTTATAGAAAGGAAAACTTATTTTGGACAGGACTTATTATGAAGGCAAGTCTCTTGACTTTAAAAAAATTAATGAACATTTGAATACGGTCCGTCATCAGCTGTTCGGCGAGGCTTTTTTGAAGAGGAGCGTTGCATAGCTTCTTTATCGATTTGGCGACTGCATCTTTTGATTCTATCCATCAGTTGTTTACAGTCTTTGGCTCTCTAGTTGTTTTTGTACATAAGCAAGCTCAAATCATCAATCGGCCAAATTACGTTATTTCCAACTACATGATATGTTTGAAGAAATGGAATCAATATTTTCTTCAAACATTGATTTTGGTACACTTCTTGAACCATGGTTTGGAAATTCCTCTCTCAGATATGGCAATATAAAGCATCACCTTCTGCTCAAACGCATGTTTCACGTTTGGAGATGGAGTAGAAATGTTTCCAGAATAAAATCGATCATTTCCTGGCCTGGGATGTGGGTTTTTGAGGTTGACTGCCCTTGACTTCTTGTAGCAGACTACGTCTAGTTTTCAACGCCTTGCAGATGTAAGGTTACGTAGTCTTGAACTTATCTACTGCATCAAATTGACATCAGATTTAACTGGTCTCCCACAACAACTCCTACAAGCTGTTCCTGAGGATCTCGGTCTTAAAATGGTAAACACAGTGAACATTTTCCCTTGATTTAAAGCTATGTCCATTTAGAATCCGGAATGATAAAATCATCTGTATCTCGGTAACGGACTGACGTACAAATAAGTTCAATACATCAAAACAAAAGTAATTCACTGTACTTTAAGGAAAAAATATCAATATAAATCATTCCTAAAACTAAAACTAAAACGTGAAACGGACAACTACCCACGATGGTTCGTTAGCAGAGTTAAAAAACAACGCGTGCATAAACATTACAATAAACTGGAGCCGAAACGTGAATCCGATCAAGCGATGAAATATGTTTCAACGCCATACGTACCATGCCTGAATGAAAAGCTACGGAAAATATTACACAATAATAATATAATCCTAGCTTCTCGGCCACAAAATAAAATAAAACACAAAATGTTCAGCAAAATGAAAGACCCAATTCCACCAGGGAAACAGAAGAACGTGGTGTACTCTATACCGTGTGGTACTGATGATGGCAAAGTATACATAGGACAGATGAAACGTATGTTGGAGGTGAGGATTGCGGAACACAAGAACGATGCCAAAAAAAAGGAATCCAAAATCAGGCTTAGCCGTTCACACGATGGAGGAAGGAGGTGAAAGACATCAAAAAACAGGGAGAAAATCAAACAGTGAACCTACAACGTGAATGTGTCAATTTCAACTTCACATACAATGGACTATTGGCTCGACTACGCAGTGAACCACACACACGAGAGACCGGCGGAATGAACGACACCGATGACGAAACACGAAGACAAAACACGATGACGTAAACGATGGGTGGGGAGCGCACCAGAGCTTGTATAAAAAGGGGGTTGGATTGGGAAAAATCACTATTATAGTTTTGACGTAAAAGTAGTTAGGTAACAACCAGCAATCTGTAAGTGACAAATATTCTGAAAAGTTGATTGAAAACAATAAAGAGTTGTTCTAGGCGTCTGGTGATGGCTGAAGAGATGTAGACCAAAACGCGTTACGCAAAATAGCTGTTTTATTGTTCCATCTCACCGATAAAAACCAACCAAAAATACAAAATAGTAAATAATAAATCATTCCTCTTTGTTTCTAATTGAAATTCGCACATTCTTCGTTATTCGTCCCATCAAACG
This sequence comes from Aedes japonicus, assembly GCA_034211315.2. Taxonomy (NCBI): domain Eukaryota; kingdom Metazoa; phylum Arthropoda; class Insecta; order Diptera; family Culicidae; genus Aedes; species Aedes japonicus. Next base: position 20,663 of record JASCZW010009845.1, read on the forward strand.
CTGTACACTCTGTGAATGTGGCCAAGGTTATCAAGACGCAGGTCACATTATTTGGTCATGTACTGAGCATCGTGGAGTCAGATCTGAGCTTTATGATTCCTTTCGGGCTCAAGGTAGACAACCCAATGTACTAGTTCTAGATATTTTGGCTCTGCGTGATCTGGAGTTTATGAAACTCATTTATGTGTTTTTGACTAACATTGGCCTTAGATTGTAGTTAGTTTACCCTGTATGTTTACTTTAAGTTTTTTTATCTGTGTTTGTGTGTTTTTTTTTCTTTCTAAAAAATTTTCAAGTCAAAAGAAGCCAAAAGTTGTATAGTTTTAAGTTTTTGACAATTTAGAATTTAAAAAAAAATGTGTCATGTAAACTCCACTTCAAACTCTAGCCCACCTTCCCATCCTTTCAGTTGTTATTCCTATTAACCTCGAGACGGCCGCGAGTAATCGGTTCTATCCTCTTAACGTTAGTTTTAAGATAATTGATGTATACATGATGTATTCATATATGAAAACTTGGCTCTGTAAAGTTAATTCGAATGAGCCTGTCCACATAAATGATGTGAAAAAAAAACGCTGTACACCTCCGGAGTCAACTTCTTTGGCACATTTGTTCCACATTTCGGTCATCTGAGTCACGTCCCGAGCTGTTTCTCTACTTTTCTTAAGCTTCCGCTTCATTATTGTCCAAAATCTCTCGATGGGCCGGAACTGCGGGCAGTTGGGTTTTTACCGATGAAATCTACGTTATTATCGCAACTTTGCTTCAACGTTCTGTTTGGTTGGTTGGTTGCTGGCTCGATAAGAACGATATCCTGATTGCAATTGAATTCTTCGAACGGTACTGCGAGCAGTACCATAGCATTTCATTATCTGATAGTCCAGGGTTTGCTCTGACGGTTCTTAAAACCTTCTGGTTCAGCTTGCGGTCATATGTTTCACTACGACGCTTACCTTGAGGCATTCGATCCACGCTCTTTCGCTCCCTGAAACGTTTGAGCACATCATACACGGTTGATTTGGCGATTTTCAACGTTTTTGCGATTTTAACTGCGGACCACGTTGGATTATCAACGTGGGTGTGCAGAATTTTTTCTCTCCTCTCGGCTTCCACCTGGAATAAATTTTGACTCACTGCATCGCAAACCACTGTAAAAGAATTCTTGCAGCGGTCATTTCCGCTTGCGTGGTGATCCTTGCTTTGACGGCATTTTGAATGCAATAGCAGTGAGCGTACTCGATCAGTTTTTTGCTGGATCGATTTTTTGGGCTCAACTAATAGATTTTTTGAATCGATCCTATACAGTTTGATTTTTAACTGCTTCTGAATTTAGTGGGAGAATCGACTATTAAACTACATAGTTATTTTTCACGAAACAGTTCATTGGTGACTCGATAAGTGATTGCAACATGTCTAGATGTTATTACAATCTGCCAGACCTATTTTGAACGACATTGATCAATACCAAAAATCGCCCTAACCTAGAACTAGCTACTCGCATAACGAAAAACAATTTTCTGTAGAGTCAAAACTGTTTATGGAGTGTAAGATATATATCACATTTTATGTTAATGTTATCAAATAGTTTAATCTCGAATTCATCATATAACCTCTACATGACAACTTATATTTTAAAAATGCCATATTGTCATTAAAAGGGTTTTTACTGTCTGCACTCGGTCTGGATGATATACCAACTTTTTGGCATAATAGATTACAGGAAAAATTTTGTTTGTGAAAATTGCAATTTGTTTTATGGTAACTAAACTTAATCGCCTATTCAGCATGTTGTTATTGGATATTTACCATCTGTCATATTGTTAAAACCATATAGGAGATTGTTAGTGTATAGTTGTCAACTATAAGGGTAAATAGCGTTACAATAACGGTAATGGTCGTCAACAGTATGATAATAGGTCCAGGAATGGTTTGGGATTATGCGGCTTGAACTGACAGTTTTTTACCTCACTTCCGTTCTTTCGCTTTGCACAGCAAACCTCTCACAAAAAATTTCACCGGAAAGAAAAATTCTAAAGAACTGTCGGAAAGGCTTCCTCCTTTAGCAAACGTTACTAGAAGACTAAAAATCATCCCATCTTTAAATTTCACCTCTTTTTGCGAAATTTTCCATGGTTAAGGTCGAAGTTTCTCTGACTTTTCTTTGGAATTCTCCATTTACTTCTTCTTATTTGGAACAATTTGCACTTGCTTCATTCTTGGTACACAATTTTAAAATTGGTAATTTGAGAAAATAGAAAAATCGGAGTTTTCCGGGAAAAGCTGCTAAGCTGTACCATTAGATGATTCACCATAGAGAAACAAATGGAAGACAATGGCATAGAATGGAATATTGTCAAATCCAAGGTAATGATACTTTTGCTTATAGTTAAATAACTTTCTGCGTTAGTTAAATAAATTTTACTGACAACATATTTGTTGCTTTTATATCAATGTGCTTGAAACAGATGGTGTAGCAAATATCGTAATTGCTGTCAGGTAATTCATAGGAGATTTGCGTAGATCATTTCTTCAGTAAGATGACGATGGTAGCTATTGAAACCCCACTATTCGAAAAACTGTTGGCCAAGGTCCGGGAATTGTATTGTACTTCCTTATAATAGGTTGCTGAATCGATAGCAGCATTGGAGCCGGATACCACAGGTGGAATTTCTGGAGTACTAAGAAATTTCCTCCACCAATCGGTTGTTTCAAGAACTGCTGGAAATTTGGGAAATCATAAATAAATAGTGAGTACCCGCATGCACATCCGATTGCGCGTGACTATTTGTCTCGCATCATTACTTTAGTGTCTTCTGAAAGGCTTTTCTCGAGAACGGAAGCTATTACTGATAAAAGGTTTAAGGTAAAACCTGAGCGAATGGCCTGACATTCATGAGTTTGCTGGATGAGCACCTACCGTCTCTCTGGTGACAATTTATTCACACGAAGCTGTTTTCTGTAGAGCGATAAAACAAATCATCAAACACAATTCACTGCTTTCAGAATCGTGCAATTCAAAATTTCCACCCCAATTTTCCCATCCTTAAAATTGTTATTCCTATTAACCTCGAGACGACCGCGAGTAATCGGTTCTATCCTTAACGCTTAGTTCTGAGATAACTGATGTATATAAACATGAAAACTTGGCTCTGTAAAGTTGATTCGATTGAGCCTGTACAAATAAATGAATTCGTAAAAAAGAATCGTGTAATGATAGATCGCATTGCCCCTGGTTGCAGGAATACTAGATATGAATCAATTAATCAACAAATCAGCCTAAAGCATACAAATTTGAATTAGCTCTCTGTAAATGTAACAAGTTTCCTAAATTTACCAATGCAACTAATTATAAAAATTACCAATCTATTTTCTTCTAATCGATTCTTTTGCAGTTGATTTGTTCTCGAATCGATTGTTTGTGTACCGCTTCAGTATTTATAACTATTCTATCTCTGTCTTTTGTTTTGTTTTTTTGTTCCTCGCCCCCGCACCCGGAGGAAGAGTTAATATCAGCTTAGTTGTGCTTGTTAGTGCTGTTAGTATTGTGCCACGCGGACATAAATGATTATATGAGAGTATTTTTCCGCTTTTTCGCGAGTGACTTGATGATTACTAGCAGTTTAGAAGTCGAAATAGAATTCCCGGGGCGGGGGATAGCAGGGGATTTTGATATTTGGCAGAGTGTGAAGACAGGAAAAAGAAAACCAGTGCAATATAGAAAACGGCCATTTGCTGGTTAGAAGCAACGAACGAAGCATCGCGGGTAGAGCAGCGGTTGTGATAGTGTGATAAAATCGTTACCGGTGCAGTTCTCATCTGGTGGTGATGGGTGTTGTTCGTTGCTGGTTGCCGCTCGGATTTTTTGGATCTGATACGGGATCAACCGATATTAAGCTAAGTATTTCTTATATTTCTAACACCAGAATAGTTTTTAGCCCTCCTAGCCAATGTTGTGCAGTGGAGAAAATTCCTCCAACCGCACATAAATATTTTGAGGATTTCATATGTTGAGTTGACAACCGGGAAGCAGGGTGCGACCTGCCTCCGGTCCTCACAAGTTCATACAAGTTCCACGCTTCCATGAGTCATTTGATCACCGGGAACTGCCAGCTGAAACATGGAGACGCTGGTTGGCGTAGCCTGGGCAATGTTGTCAATTTGACAGTAACTAGGTGAGGGGTGCGACTGAAGATCGTGTGCCTTTCAGTTATGTTGTTTATTTTCCGTTCTCGTTTGGTTGATGCTATGTCCAATATACCTTTTCTTGAAAAACGTGTGTAAAAGTTAATATGAGCAGCCGGTATAAAAAGCAAGTGAAGAGAAATACAAACAGTAACAACATCATTGGGGTTTAAACATAACCTGTGGATGCATAGAAATAAATAAAGCATGCACTCTTCGATTTGGGACGAAAAAAAAAAACAAAACTTTTCAGGTTATGTGGTAGGCTTTGTATTGATAAACATTGACCTGACAGTTATCGTACAACTGCAGCGCTGCCTACCAGAAACATAACGACATACATTTGAAATGTCGGTTTAAAGTTTTACACAAGTAGCAGATCAAAGATGAACGTCTGTTCTCTATGGTTTCAGCACGCTTTGGAGTCATCTTTGCATTCCGAAGCCATTTAGCTTGGGAGCATGTATATGAATTGAAGGCTCAGTTTGTTTTTGAGCATTTTAGCATGAACATGTGGATTTTACTTCTGAATTTCAGGCATAGGCATCATTCTTCTAGGTGCAGCCTTGCGCAGATCTTTGATGAAGTATACACTCTCAAATGAACACTCAAATGGTTCAGCTTCATATCCACAGGATTGTTTTCATTCTCTTTTGCTCTTTACGGCGTTAAATTCAATTAAACTGTTTTCGGTCGGACAGAGATTTCTTCAGAAACCGCCCGGTTTTCAATCATCTTATAGAGGTTCGATAGATTTGTGTTTATTCACGTATATTAGATCGTCTCTTCCAGAATACCGAGCCAAACGGTAAATAATCAATGAAGATAAAGTTCTTTTGAGTCTGAAAATCAGTTTTTTGATGTTTCGTATATTTCCTCTGGTTTACACCTTCCATGAAAAGGAAAGGTCCATTAATTATGTCACGCAGTAAGGGGGGAGGGGGATCCGTGGGATGAAAACGTGAGGATCCATACAAAAAAAATTGAAGGTTCATACAAAAAACGTGACAAGGGGGGGGGGGAGGGGGGCTTATAAAAAGTCATTTTTTGCGTGACGTAATTAATGGACGTTCCCAAACTAGATATACAATCTTTCAGAACTCGGAAAAATTCTAAAGGTTTGTGTCTTATCGAAACTAATAAGACCTATATATCGTTTTATATCGTCAATAGGGTGACCATTCCGGCGATGGAAGGTTCAGAAAACCACGATTTCTAAATATGTTATAATTTTTTTTGAAAATTAATAACTTTTGACCCTCTTGACCAATTTTCAAGATTGACTCTTTAAATTAATGCGATTTTTGGTTTGAGAAACAATATAACAAAGGTACCTGACTTCTAACATTCTGTGAGAAAAATACGACTTTATTCGTAGCAGAAGAAAACTATGAGAAAGATCTCTGGTTTTATGTTTCAAATAATTAAATCGGGTAAACAATCAAAGTTATTTTTAAAAAAATCGTGATTTTCAACAACATTAATACTGCCTGTAACCGCATATCAGTCCCATATTGAAAAACAGCAAACCGAGAAAACGATCATTCAAGTTGGGAAAGAATTTTTCTTGATTCAGCCTGTTTGGCGTACTTTTGTACTCTATATTTTGATAGTTTATGTGTAATAGTATGCATTGTTTACTATACAATCAAAAGTAGAATAAAAAAATGTGTTTTTGAAGAAAAAACGCATTGGGACAAAATATGAAGTTACTTTGCCCATCAAGCATAAATGTAACCGCATACCAGTCCCATTCTGTTTGTTCAACAATATCGCTCTGATGCGGTATGCTTTGTCATGGGGTTCGTTCAAATATTACGTAAGTCATTTTCCGACCATTTTAACTCTCCCTTCACCATGTAGTACTTTCATAAGATATGATCAACACGTTCTACCTAGAATCGTGAAAAAATGCAAGGGTTTTGGTCGAATTTCACTTTTTTCTTGTAGGACATGACAGATCAGTTTAAAAACACTCTGGTGAGGATGCAACATGTGGAAGTTTTTGTTCCATAAAAGCGGAAAAACTTGTGTCAGTGGATAATGATCCTCAAGGTGATGCAGCTTTATATGCTCCATCTTTAAATGCAGATCAAGAGAAGGTACGTGATGCATTGAATAATGTTTCACGTTTTATGCATGCGGATCATGACTCAGATAGTAGCTTTTTTGCCACAGAGGCGGAATCAATGAACACCGGAACAAAAATCGCAAAAAAACAATTGCTGAATCGTGACTTAACAGAAAGACGGTGCGGTGCCTTGCTCTTGTTTTAATTTTGGAGAATTTCGGATTCGTCAAAGACTGCGGCCATTAGGATTCCAAAGATATTATCGTGAAGTAAGGATCCTATATCTTCACTACGGTAACTCTGTAAAAGGTGAGGTCTTGAAGTGCTGCAAATTATTTTGCAAACCAGTCACAATTGACGATGAAGCGCCAACTCCTCGTCAGCCATTGACGCTGACAGGAAAACCAATTAACTTAAAACTCACTTTACTATTGGTTGAGTGAACAGAAGAAGAGATCTTTAATTGAATTGTCTCAAACTGGAAAAACGGGAGACTGATTGGTAGAATGGATTTTTTTCCAATATTATTCCTGTTTACAATTACATTTTTTGCTTAATTTATTATTTTATCATGTCTCTAAGGAGGATTAAAAATTTGAGATATACAACCATAATTCTAAAAGGTGTTAAATATTTTTATTTTGCTGCCACTTCTAAACTGGGACTCATATGCGGTTACTTCAGTAATGGGACTCATATGCAGTTACTTTCAAAATGGGACAAACTGACCTGATATATTTTTCGCATTTTTTGTAACTAACTGCTAAATTTTATTATTGCTTTCGAAAATATGATAAAAAATAAGGCAATTGCGCAACATAACTCAAAAACTTCAAAAAGTAATATGGGACTGATATGCGGTTACAGGCAGAATACTATTCAATAAAGTGATAAAATTAGGAGAAACTAATCACTGCCAATAACTTCAACAAATTTTAAATCGATTTAAATTTAAAAACGAAACGAAAAATCTTTCTCATAGTATTCTTTTACTTGCAAAATAATAAAAAAAATATGCATGGCAGCACAGAAATAACAGCTGTAAATATATGTTTATATCGACTTATGGGAAATATTTCGAATAAAGTGTCAGATTCTTTTGTGCAAAACGATATTTTCAATTGATTTTGATGATTCAAATATCGCTTGAAAGTTAATTTAAATTGTTTTCATTTAGCATTAAGACAAAGAGATTTCATTTCGATAACAAAAGATGTGGAACTGATAAACACAACTTAAGTTAAAGCTTCATTTGTATGTTGCTGTGCACTTGTTTCAAAAAACTTTAAAAGTAAAATATTTAGACCTGTTAAGCTGATGATTTTGTTTGGACTTCGGATTTTGATTGCACTCAAAACAGTACGGGTAGAAATGCTTTCATTTGCCTTTGAAATAAACCTTGTAAACCTGTTTAATCAAACATTTTACACCAACTGGTACAATGATTCAATATCATAATATTGTGAGTTATATTGTGATTGTAACAATTTATTGTTACTTGAGCTTATTTGTCTTGGATTGTCTTTTCATCTACTAAGAAAACTATGGCAGACATCAAGGCATGTTTTTTACGTTTGATGAACATGGAAAAGTGTTCAAGTGTAATATTGAGGGAAATTTTATTGTACACTCTTTCGAAAGGATTTGGTAGCCCTAAACACGGCCGTTTGGTTGAGATGATGATACGACCTCGAGTACTTTCAGTTTCACCCGATAAACATAAGCTCGCTCGGCGTCGGTACAGGGTCGTTTCGAAGGATTTTCCGTGTGTTCGATCTTAACGCGCTTCCGAAATTTGCGCATACGGTTGGCATCAAAACAATTAGGCAGTACACTTATTCTCACTTTCACACTGTTTCTAAAAACTAATTTCTTCCTAGAACTAAAACTTTATCCAACACGAATCGTTAACACATCAGAATAACTGTTCATAGAAGTACGTATTGGAATATGCAGAGAATATTACTTCGGGATATCATGTTCGAAAATCAAAACATTGTCCTCAACCGTCGGTGATCGAGCAGAGGCACCAACAATTACGCTGGAACTCGAGTTTTACGCCTGATGTTCAAACTCAAGTTTTGCACTTAAGCTAGAATACGAGTGCAAACACGTCGCGTTCATCCGTTGCTCTCATGTTTGATGTGCTCGATAAACATAAACACGAGAAGGAGAGCGCGTATTGCATGAACGCACTCTGGCGAGAGCCAAGTTTAAGCTCAGCGCCGCTCGTGTTTTCGTGAAGACTGATAGGCATCACGTGATTGTATTTGAATAAAATTGTTTGGTAGTGTTGTGGTTGGATGGGCCACTTGTTTCAGGAATCATAAGGCCGTGCTCTTTGATCACTTATGCTGCTGTCCTTGGAGTGTGACTGGAGGAGGATTTTTAAAAGATGTCTTCGCTGTTCTTCAGAAGGGAACATCATGCGTTTTTTGGTTGAGGACGTTATAATTATAAAGAAAATATGAAAAAAAAAAGTTTTTCTCTATTCAGGGAATTAATTAAAAACTAACTTTTTTTTTGTTGCCCTACATTTTTTATTTCACATATGTAGGGAATCATCTATGGGAAACTTCAGTTGTCGAAAAATTCGAATTTCCAGTCTTTTTTTTTATTTTTTTTTATCATTTTGGATTTATTGAGTTTCCATTTCTTGGGCAGTGATCATACTCATAGGAGATTTGTTATGCATTGTTGTTTGCTTGAAATTTCTTTGCTGTTCTGCTGGGCCGGGTGTTCGACTTTATTCCATAGTATCCCGTTGGAATTTTAGTAATTTCAGAGTTTAAATCATCTAGCACCGAGGCGGAAGAGGCAAATAGTGGCATTTCAATTTTATATGTACGTTGTTTTGTAATTACCTTCTCATTTCAGTATACATTCATCAACTAATGGTTGAGCTGTATAAATATTATAGTTGCATTTTATTATTAGTTGCTTATCATTACTGTTTTTACTACGAAAAATAATCATAAAGAAATGTTATCTGCTTCGAGGACGTAGGGAGGATTACAGGTAGTGCAGATGTGTTACTGCTGTGTACCAAAAGTTCCTTTTCTATTAACCACCCACACTTGTGCATCCTTATTGTTGGTTTGAGCCGGTCCTCAAACTCGATGTTCATAACGTATTCTTGTATTCCATTGAAATAAACCACCCACACTTTGGTGGAGATCGGTCCTCAAACCTCAATCTTTAGCCATTCCATTCACTATGAATAAACCATCCTTATTGTTGGTTTAAATCGGTCCTCAAACTAGACGTATTAATATATATTTTTGTATTCTGCTGATATTAAACATTCACACATGTGAGTGGCCCCAAAGGCATCCCTACTGTTGGTTTTAATCGGTTCTCAAACTCGGCGTCTTAACATATTTTTGTATTCTGCTGAAATAAACCACCCACACTTGTGAGTGGCTCCAACGGCATCCGTACGGTTTAAATCGGTGCCAAAATCTGAACAGCTTTAATGTGCATCTTTGTACAGAGAATAAATCGGGAACATAGTTAAATATCTTATTCGCTGCCGACATCAGTTGATTTCAGCACACCGTTTACCAAAACGAATATGCTCATGCTGCATCATCAGCACCATACCTCCTACCTGGTGTTCACTAGCCCGTGCTCATAGTTTCCTGTCTTCCCTCGCGTTATGATCAAATTTGGCGACTTGATCCCGATTCCTCAGCTCTCCGTCTTGAAGACGTGCTGAATCAACTTTAATATTGGGTAGTAAGCTTCTCGCTGCTCTACCAAAAATCATTTGTGGTGGAGGAATTTTTGTCACGTGACGTCATGGGTTGTACGCAGCGACATCGTGAACAAGTACATCTTTCCAATTCTGCTTTGTAAGCCTAGCGATGGTTACCCCAACCAGAGAGATCAATATTTGAAAGGAACTGTTTAAAAAAAAACATAACTTTTGTGTGACGTATGATAACGACAATTTGAGCACACCAAAAGTGGTATCTTTTATTGTTCAAGCATCTAATACTAGACAACTTTGTTGAACAATTTGAAATAAAAAAGTTAACGCAAAATAACTTATTTTTATTGGAACACCCTAAGCTACGTAGGTAAAATTGCTCAAATTCATTCATTTCACAACCTACAGAAAAATTCTTTCAGTCAAACTTGTTTGAAGGATATACGCCTTTATTTCTTCCTATAAAAAATTTAGATTTTAGATTTTGTTTTAAAAATAAGGACCACCCTAATTTTCATTCACATCAAAAGTAGAGCCTTATTATTAGAAACAACTTTGTAGAACACAATTCTGCTCCAAAAAGTCTTTGCTAATCTTAGCTAGCTCAAAATGATGGGATAATAATTGTCGATTAGGTTAATCCTACTGTTAGTGCAAACTTAAACTATCAATTTTTCGTTTTAAAAACTTACCGTCAGAACAAATTTACGTCCATTTTAAGCATTCTCTAAAACTGCCAACGAATCATTTTGACTGAAAACTAGTCACAACAAAGTATAAAACAACACGAAGCTCCCGTCGTCAAATCACAACTCCCCATAGAAGCTGCCCCAAAAAGAGTTAAAAATTCTTCATCCTTGGATCATTGGTGGGTAAAAGTTTTCATATTAATTTAACGTAATCACGCTCCGCTGTTCCGTTCGTTTGCCACACTCACTCAGCAGAACCACTTTAACCATTATTTCCTTATTCCACTGCTCAACATAACACCGCTTCCCCATATTTTTCAAACAATATCGCTATGAGTATGACTGGTGAGGAGAAACAAATAAAAAAACACAGCACAGCCAGAATCCCATCGAAAATGTTCCCCTTCAGTCGGTGTTGTGAGCCGCCAGGCGAGGTGAGCAAGTGAAAAATTATCCATTTTCCACTTGAATGACTGACTCGCGCCGGAGCCACCTGGCGAAACTGCTGGGGAATACATTTATATCGCACTTTATTTACAATTTGACGCTCAGGAAATGATATAGCATCGTTAAATCTTTTAGGTGCTAAGTTTGAATGACGGCGGTTAGTGATGTAGTCCGGTGAGGAAAAATAGGAAAAAAATATCACTTAATCTTTTGAGGAATCATAACCGATTGCAGGAATGAGATTTGATAGAGAAAACAATGGTCATTCGGAACAATGCTCAAATCCTTCCATGCAACGAGCTTTTTGGGGTATTATGTTTACGATTTCGGGGGCAACAATTATTCCTAGAAATTCGGATTACAAATTGTTTAATGTGTGCTCATTTTTGAAAGCTGATACAGTCGTTTTATTGAATTTCGGTTAAACCGATGAACATGATATCAACTGCAGAAGCATTACAGGATACGTGCGATTCATACCGTAGGAACTGGTGTAATTGATGGTGAAATCAATTTGATTATTGATATTTGCGCTTTCGGGTAATGCCTGCTATCGGGTCGAGAACGAACAATTCCGTGGATGTTGCAACATTTAATATTGTGGTAAACGATAACTTCGTACAAAAGTAAAAACCATTCAACAGAAGCATAAAATCTCCCCTCGGATAGTTTCAAGCTAAAGCAAGCGTAAAAAACAAAACTGTTCTCACTCTTGTATGCAACAGAGTGTATTGACGCTTATTTTTAAAATGAAGTTACAAAAAATATCGCGGAGACTTGAACTTAAGTATTAAATACATCAAGAGAACCGTATAATATTACAGATTTGTTACATACTGTGTAGTTTAATTTGCAGGATGAGGAGGCATAGGAGGATGTGGATTAAGAAGGGATGGGGAGGGGGGGGGGGGTTGGTAAGTGCTCCTTTTTAAGGGTGCAGTCTGTTAAGGGTGAGAGTCTGTTCACCATGCAAGAGGACGTCATGTCTACGTGCCAGCGTGGTCTATTATGAATGCTCAGAACGATGGTTTCTCCGGTGAGTCAGGAAATAGGTATAGGCCTAACATGCCTGTTGTTGACGATGAGTACACCTCGGCGCCGGTGTGACGTGAGCTGACTGGGAGAAGTAAGAGAAACGTCAACATAGAGAAGTTATGATCGGGTATAGTGTCAAGTGAAATGATTGTGTAGAACTAATCACGAACGACAAGAGATTATTTTGTTTATATAGTAAAATTATTAGATTTTTTTTTTAAATTATTATTCTAGTGCGTAAATTGGCGATAGAAAACAGTTTGTGTGTGTCAGTAGTTATTGAATTTGGACACTACATTTGCAAGTCATTATAATTATTTATTGTTGAATTATGGGCGTTGAAGGAATCTGAAAGCGAAATGATTTCGGACCGGACAATCAGTATAGACCCAGGTTACGAAAACCGGACTAACGATTGCAAAATCGGAACACCTCAAGTAACGTTTCAAGTTCTATTGTGGTTTTGAAGCACACATTTTGCCTAAATCATTGTTTTCAGAAGTCTGAAGATGGAAATTGAGATGAAAATTCAAGTCTCTCTGGTCGATGACAGGTCTGACCCACTATACAAAATCAATTTGGTTCTTCCCGAACGTTCCCAAGCTGCGACCATTCGCGAATTTCTGGGACAACCTCAAATGGATTTGTCAGGTAAAACAGACATTGTATGCTAGAAAAAAACCCAATGTTAGAAGAGATAGTCTCTCCGCTCTCCCAAGACATTTAGGAGAATCACTTAGAACTACTCCAGAAAGCTATTGTTAGTTTGTGAACACGATCAAACACACATTCTTTTGCCAGTCAAGGTGGTGGATTCGTTCCTGCCTTGACCTGGATGTGTGGCAAAAGATTGTGTACTTGCTACGAAATACTGCTTCACAAATGCCAAATGCATTCTAGGCGTACACAGATAAAAAGAAACACTGAATTTTCTGCGTTATCTAATGCACATAAAGGGAATGCTAGATTTGGCAGAACATAATGGGATATTTCATGTAAATTTAAGCCAGATAACGCCTGAATCGAGCCTGTTGTATGAAAGATTGCAAACAATATCGTTGTTTACGCTCTTTGGCTTGGAATTACACGAGGGAACATTTTACGCCCTTGTTAAAATTAATTATTTTTTCTGTGTAGCTAGAGCGAGAATACGACCGCTTTTCAAACCTTGACATCAAGATTGTGGATTTCAACACTCAGGTTGACCAAGGAGGAGTATCAACCGGGGAATAGAAATTTCAGTACACTCCAGCTGACCATCGACAACGGCCTTCGACTTATCGACATCGTCGTCTCCAAAAACATGGTTGTAGGTAGTACTTTCTGCCAGCACAACTTCCAACTTCGGTACACATGAAGGTCACCAAATCAAACGGAATCTATTTATTTACTTATTTATTTGTCGTCGTCAATCAGTTGTAGACCGTTTTAATTACAATAAGTACTTAACTTAACTTAAACCTAGCACGCGTGGAAATATTGTTTTAATTTTTCTTTCGACATTGTAAAATCTATACTATTGCAATGGATATTGTAATTAGCCATCATTTGGTTAATCGGTCCATATTTTGCATAGTTCGTGCGATGATAATTTGTTGCAAATAACTGTCGATGTCTTAAATGCCTTGTTGGTATGTTAAAGTTTAATTTTTGATAGAACTTCCATTGAATCAATTCTTTGTGAGACTATATTATTTATTAATGACGCCATAGCAAATTCACGACGCTGTTTTAATGTTTGAATATTGATAAGCATACATCGAGCCTTATACGATGGTAAAGGAAATACAGTCCATCCTAGTTTTCTTAGTGCATATAACAAAAATTGCTTTTGTACTGACTCTATTCTTTCTTCGTGTGTTATTGTAAATGGAGACCAAACTATGCTACAATATTCAAGTATTGACCTGACATAAGCAATGTATAGTGTTTTTATCGTGTACGGGTCATGAAAGTCATAGCAAAAACGTTTAATAAATCCTAGCATGTTTTTAGCTCTGTTTATAATTGTGTTATAATGATCAATGAACGTAAGTTTAGAGTCTAGGACAACACCTAAATCCCTAACTCCATCACACTTCTCTACATTTTGATTGCCTAAAGTTATTTGTATATTAGGTATGTTTCGTTTTCGACTGAAGGTAATTAAGTTACATTTTTTAACATTCAGTTGTAGCAGACTTTTGTTACACCAAGTATGGAACAACAATATTTCATTCTTAAACGCGTTGATGTCCTCTGCATTTTTTATTTCTAAATAAAGTTTCATGTCGTCAGCGTAAATTAAAAATTTTAGTTTCTCAAGAATAAAAGATAAGTCATTTACAAATAGAATGAATAAAAGTGGTCCTAGATGTGAGCCTTGTGGGACACCTGAAGTGGTATGAATAGGTGTTGATTGGTTTCCTTTAAATCTTACAACTTGATCACGGTTGGTTAGGTATGAATTAAGCCATTTGAGGAGTTTGGGCTGGATTCCCATTTTTTGTAATTTAAATATAAGCATAGGTATATCGACACGGTCAAATGCTTTACTAAAATCTGTGTACAAAACCTCCACATGGTTTCCGTTATCCATTGCTTCCAGAGAATAATTAACGAATTCTAGTAAATTTGTGGTTGTCGAACGACCTTTAAAAACCTATGCTGGTAAGTAGTTATTCTATTTTTGATTTGGTTGAATAATTTTTCATTCACAATTGCTTCAAAAAGTTTTGGAATGCAAGAGATCAGGGCTATACCCCGATAATTACGAATATCAGATTTTTTACCAGACTTAAAAATAGGCACTAGAAATGAGCTCTTCCATAATTTTGGAAAGTCTCCGGATTCCAGTGACATATTAAAAAGCCAAAACAATAGAGAAGTAAGCTCAGCTGCTAAAGTCTTCATAAACAAAGGAGGAACTCCATCCGGTCCCGAGCCTTTCGTTGCATCTAATTGTTTTAACCCTTCTAAGATTTCATGCACATAGATTTGATTCACGCTTATGTCACTGGAATATTCAAGGATACAACCCAAAGTATTGCCGATCACGATCTGCTTCTGAGTATGTTGTGTATGTTTCTTGAAAAACTTGGCAAATAAATTGCATATTTCTTCTGTATAATTACTTTCATTATTGTCCAAATACATACGGGATGGAAGATTGTCTGATTTTAATTTTGTATTCACGTAATTAAAAAAGTTTTTTGGGCAACATTTAATTTCACGTTCAATTTTTGAATTATACTCCTCAAATGCAACATTCATAGCCAAATTAAGTTCATCACAAATGTTCAAATAGCTTTCTAAATTAACGGAACTGTTATGTTTTTTGTAAATCTTATGCGCTTTTTATTTACGGTTTTTTAAATGTTTTATTTGTTTATTGAACCAAACTGGATCCTTTGAGAACACTTTTCGTCTACGTCTTTTAACTGGTACTTCTTCCTGGATAACTGCAAACAACTTAGTATAGAACACTTCAGTCGCACTTTCAACATTCTCTTCATTCTGAATACTGTTTGCCAATCAATTAAATTTAGTTTGCTTCTTATGTTAGCATAATTAGCTGATTTATAGTCAAGAACTTCCTCGAGTCCGCAATCAGGCGACTCATTTTCTTGTACAAAAAGAGAATACTCTATTGCTGTGTGAAAGACATCATTTCTCCATATTGTAGTCAATGATTCACTAACACAGAAGTCATCGGAAATATTTGTCAACAGAAAGTCTAAATAACAGTTCTGTTGATTATTCACATCATTTATTTGATGAAGTCCTAAATCAGCAATTTTGTCATATATGAAATTAAGCGTCTCATTTTCCCCTATTATTGGAAGTAGGATACTTTCATTATCAATGTCAGCAATAAAATCAACATTGCGTTGGTTAAAGTCACCATATATATGTATTTTTACTTCAGGGGGTGAACAAGACATTGTGTCTTGTTCACCCCCTGAAGTGGCATTAGTAAAAAACCCCCTTTCGGCATTAGTAAAAACTTATCATAAATTTCCTTACGGGCATTGTTTGGAGGAAGTACACCGGAAACAAACACATGAGTTTCGTCTTTCACCTGCACTTTTGCCCTTACATTCTCAAATTCTTTAAATTTTGTTGTAGTAATTATTTCGGAATTGAATTCAGTTGAAATTGCAACTAAAACTCCACCTCCTGACTTTTTTCCTGACCATTGATAATTACGGTCATCTCTATAAACATTATAATTATTACCAAAAACCTCTTCACTTCTTACACTCTCATCCCAACTGGTTTCATTTGCTAGAATCACGGTATAAAAACAACTTAGAACTTTATTTTGAATTTCATTGATCTTAGCAGCGCTTTTCATCCTATTAAAATTTTGACAATATACCGTGATTTCATTCGTGGAATGAGGGTAGGGTGAAGAGCTTAATGGACGTTGACTAATATTCACCTGTCCGGAATTTGTACTGTTTTGAAAAATGCTGTGATCGCCTGGCTGATTATCCGCATCGTCATATCCTTCCTCTGAGAATCACAAAGCGAGGAGGAGGAGGAAGAGAAGGAGGAGGAGAAGGAGGAAGAGGAGGAGTGTGAGGAGCTAGAACAGCTCCATCACTCCCATGAAGCGTGAATGTTCTACTAAAAACTCAACGCATCCCGCGGAGGCTTTGTGCCGTGAGCTGGATGAACATCTAAATGCAGTATCGGAAGGGGACCAAGACTGCGAAGGAAATGCCTTCGAAGATCCAGAAGATGACGGAGATTTGCCAACCCCGATGATAGGTTGCCATAACGCAGCTAAAGAGCAAAACAGCGATTGGAAGAGATGGTACCGGTGCGGAACTCCACACTTGTTGCCATTCGGTTGAGATAACATAAATATGACTTACTAAGCTAGGCCGTTTTCATAAAAAAATACGGTCTACAACGGACCAAATGTTCACTTTATCGACATCTATTCATCGACTTCAATGCCACTTATCATACAATTATCCGAAAAGAGCTATGGAAGGCCAAGGACGATAACGGCTTTCCGGGAAAGCTGACCCGGCTGATCAAGGCTACGATGGATGAAGTCCAGTGCTGCGTCAAGGTGATGGAGTCTCTTGCCAACAGTTCAACATTGCTCTTATAGCTGTTATGAGACGAACGGCGTTCAACACACAGTTAATTTATCTGCTCTGTCAATGACGTGAACATTGTCGGCAGACCATATGAGGCAGGGCAGCACATCAAACTGAAATGCAAAGCAATGAAGATTGGGTTGAAGATAAATACGTTCAATACGAAGTATATGCTGGCGTTTGGAACCGAGCATGACAGGGCCCGTAACGATGAAGGAAGATGGGTTCAAGATTGTTGAAACATTGGTCTACCTCGGCTTATTCGTTACTCAGGTCAATTATTACACCCGTGAGATTCGGAAGCGTATTATCAGTGAGCTACGGGCTCCACAAGTAAATGCGCTCACACAGATTAAGCTCCAGTTCGAAATGTATAATGTACAAAACGCTAATAAGACCGGTTGATTTTCAACGGTCATGAGACGAAGACAGGGCCTGAGGAGGACTGCGAGCACTTGGAGTTTTTGAGCGACGTGTGTTGTTTGGTAAAGAGCAGGACCACGGAGCCTTGAGGCAGAGGATGAATCATGAGCTCGTGCAAATCTAAACGCATATACTGGGCAGTATATGTTGCGAGAGTGCCGGACAATAGTGTTCTATGGGAAACCGGTTGGAAGCACAACAAGCCTCGGGGGCAACGGTGGCACAACGGTTAGACTAAGTGGAGCATAACTTGTTCGCGACAAAATCTGGATACCCTTAAATACGTATATCTCTGGAAATATTTCATCAACACGTGAAATATTTCCCAGAATGATGAACGTATGTCTGTTCATTGTGCAAAATCATTTTTGGTGATACTACAAGCTTTTATATCAACGATGGCGTCGAACGAGGAGCAAGTGCGAAAGCAATTGAGTGTGGTCATAAGGATAAGCCGGATCTGTCAGTAAGAAAACTAGCAAAAAAGCTTAGTTTTCCTGCAAGCACTGTCCATAACGTTCTTAAATCTTTTGATACACGTTTGACAACACCCAGGAAGGCTGGAAGCGGAACAAAAACGAATTTCAGGAACCACCAGAAGGACGTGAAGGTGAAGCAAATATTGAAGAAGAGACCAGATCTTTCTGGAAAATGGAAAAATTAAACTTTCGTGCATACTTCCAAGCACCAAGGCAAGGCATAAAGTCGTTCAAATTGAAAACTGTACCGAACCGCAATGATAAACAGAATGTGACGGTCAAGGCCCAGGCTCACAAGTTGTATCGCGGATATTTGACGAAGCTTTCCTGCGTGATAATGGACCATGAAACATATGTGCTGGAAGCTTTTAGGCAGCTTCCCGGAATGTCTTATTATACTTCCATACAACGGAACGGCGTAGAGAGAGATTTCAATACGTAGAAAAAGGCCATGTTTCCCAAAAAATATTTGGTTTGGCAGTTCGAGCTGTGGTCGAGCAATCCAAAGCTTAATAGCTACCGGAACGGTACACAAAGAAATATACCGTGAAGAATGCCTCAAGAAGGGATTGTTACTATTTCTAAGCAGCCATGACACTCCCTCGCTATACTGGCTAGATTTGGCATTTTGTCACTACACCAAAGATGTTTTGGAATAGTAACGTTTGCATTGAAAAAAATTGACAAAAATTGCTGACTTTTCATGGGTTTACCATAAGCCGCACTGACAAAACTACTCATGCAGCATCAATCATAGTAACCCATGAGTCATCAGACAAAATTTGATAGCTCTACCAGTCTAACTCTAACCGTGATGGCAAAAACAGTGAAGCAACTCCGTTCAGAAGTGTGCGCGTTCAGAGAACGGCACCCCGCCGCGTCGAAAACGGACAGCGTGCAGCACTTTGTGGACGCCGGATACGCCCGTTCTGGCATCTACAACATCAATATAAGACAACAATCAGAGCATCAAAAGACAGCCCGGTCCCGGACGGCCGACGACCCTAAGCGACAAGAAGCTCCAAAGGATGCTGAAGAGGGAGACCGAGGGAAAAGTGCCTACGTCGCTGCAAGGTCGGTTCAACCGACCAAACAGTGAACATGAACATACATGTCAGGAAGCGGAAGTCGTGTTCATTGGTTTCGGAGCTGCAGTCAATGACGCAGCGGCAGCGGCTGAATAAGATGGTCAACTCGATTTTTCCGGTGAATCGCGACATGGTGGTGGTCATGGTCCACGAGACTTATTTCACCCTGGATGGC
>JASCZW010009846.1:0-40048 GCA_034211315.2 Aedes japonicus
CGCTCCATCGGTCGAACACCAGGGTCTACGAACTTCCACAGCTTCTCACGGATCAGTAACAGCTCCACTTCAAACTTCCAGTAGGAATAATTCACGTCGTTCAGTTTCTTTACTCCAACCTTTTCCATTTTCAATCTTCACTTATCAGAAATTTTCCGTTTTCAAGGCAGACTTGATGAACTCAGGCCCATAATCTCTTGAGGGTGCAAGGAAACACGTCTGCTTAAGCCTAGTATGCAGCTGACAAGTAAAGACCTGAAGTAATTTTCACCATTTCTACCGAAGTAATTTTGACAACTGCTCAAGTATGGGTGAAATGTCAGTTTTCCTTGCGAAATAATCAAACGGAATATATTCCGCATGGAAAAGTGACAATCTCATTTAGATTACATAAGCAGCCGTTACTAACGTTACGAAGTTTTCCTTCCTTTTCAGATGCATACAAGGTAAGTAATTCCGACAGTAAAAGCATTTCTTGACCATTTCTCGTCCTATCCTATGCACATTACTTTTGAGCTGCATACTAGCCTTTAGGTTGAACAAATAACAAGGAATATCTTTATTTATCTCTTCAAACAAATACTTTGAATATCATGGCTTGCTACATCTGTTGCTACCTCTTCAGAATTATCGGGTATATGGTGTCGTATGCGATGTAGTCGGCAGCTTTGATGCGGCTATCCACCCGTAGAACTCCGTGCTCGTCGAGAAGAGGAGGCAGTTTTTCTATTGAACTGCTTCCATGCAACACCTTCTTCTGTTCTTGCGCCAATTGAACGTACTGCTTTAAAATAGCTACCTAGTCTGGATAGCAACTCGATTGCGCAAGTCGCCACAGGATTCTCTCTGCTTTCTGCAACTCATCACTACTCAATAAATCTGCTCTTCTCCTGGAAGTGGAAGACGTGAGCGACGCACCGCAACAGACGCTTCTATTTGGAAAACCGTTCTACTTCAATCATCGGAACAACTAGGAAGTGGCTGCCAATATACGCTAATCGTTTCTTCTTTCGTTTCTTATGGTTTATTCTCATATTCGCTGCTCGGCCATTCACTCTCTCCTTCGTATGCAGACCCATGCATCCACCAATTATCTGGTTTACAGTACAGACCTTTTCCCCATTTTGTAGCCTCATCGGCGACTTTGATCTTCGTTCCTAACCACCGCCGTTCATCAATCTTCGAAAGGTTTAGAACTTCGTGGACGCGAAATGCGACGTACTGTCGGTATAGACGAGTGTCCGATCTGATCCATGAAATAACTGTACTGGAGTCACTCCAAAAGTATGTGCGCTTCATTGGATGGATCCGTTTCAGATGTCCAGGGTCGTCTGTCCAACTAATGGCAGTGTAAAATTCAGTTCCCGAGAGATGTGGAATTTTTCGAAGCAGTATGTTTCGTCATCCATGACATCACAATGGAATTTTGTAAGAAGTTGCTCATAAAACTTTCTGGAGCGTGTTTTTACCGAGTTTTGTTGCTTTGCGTTACTATTTTGGTATGTTTGAGCTTTGAATGATCTCAATCTAGCGTTCGACTTCACTTTTTGCATAAAACCGGTTGACATTTGCACTTTTTGCGCAACTGTCAGTGTTGAACCTTCGGGCTTGCCGGAAAAGCAACAAGGACTCTTTTCTCCTTCCTCGTGTTGCTTTGTCCATGTTCACCAACACTTACAGCTTTCCTTTCGGCAGTAAGACCCTCTTTACAACGTTTAATCACATCTGCAGTTGATTTTGGCACATTTACCGATTTTGCGATGAATCGAACAGTAGAGTTGGGATTTTCCAAATATTTGCTTGCTAGTGCTAGTGCGTGCTAGTTCAGACAGCGTTATCTTGAACACAGCATGTGCTTTTGTAAACAATGTGTGTGATTCACGTTTGTCTATGTATTGGTTATGTACATAACAAGTTTCATTCCATTTCGCAGTGATTTGACTAAGAAGCAGGATAAATACTTTGTCCGGATTTTGGTGTGAACGTTAAAGGCCGCATGAATAATGACGAACGTTGATGTCCCACTTTTACAGGTACACCCACTATAACTGGAGCATCTACTTTACATACATCCAGACACCACTATGGTAAAGGGTGTTTCGATCAAAATTTGGTCGACTTAAGCTTGACGCATTTCCTCTCAGCGTGCATTAAAAAAAAATGCGAACCCCTCATTTTGAAGATGTGTGCGTGTAGCATCATGCCTCTATTTTGATTTTGAGATTGGCACTTCAGTTATCAAAATGTCGTCGAAGAAAGAGAAGCAACGCATCAACATTTTGCACGTGCATGGCGAAAATCCAAAGTACTCTCACGCCAAATTGGCGAAATTGTTGAATGTGGCTAAATCAACTTTTACCAACATATTAAAAGTGTTTGGTGAACGTTTGTCGACGGCCAGGAAAGCTGGACCGGGGAAAATCGAGAGCCGGAAGCTATAGTGACGACAAAACCAGTTGCCCACTGTTTCGAGCAGAACCCCAACCTCTCCGTTCGTGATGTAGCAAAGAAGCTGGGAGTGGTGCCTTCAGCCATGGATAGAGCTAAAAACGAGCTGGACTGTCGACTTACAAGAAAGTGGTGACTCCAAATCGCGACGATAAACAAGACACGTCGGCCAAAGAACGATCCGCAAGTTGTACACGACGATGCTGACGAAGTGTGATTGCGTGGTACACGACGATGAAACTAACGTCAGGGCAGACTTTAAACAGCTTTCTGGACAGGAATTTATACGGCAACCGGACGGGGAAAGGCGGCAGATATTTTCAAGCACTACTAAACCGTCAAAGTTCGCGAAGAAATATCTGGTGTGGCAGGCCATCTGTACTTGTGGCTTGAAGAGCAACGTTTGCATTGCGACCGGAACCTTCAACCAGGAAATTTATGTGATCGAGTGCCTACAAAAACGTCTATTGCCTTTCCCGACGCGACATAATTATTCCGTTCTAGTTTGACCGGATTTGGCATCTTGCCATTACGGAAAAACGGCCATGGATTGATATGCAGCCAACAACTTTCAAGTGGTGCCCAAGGACAAGAACCCTGCCAACACGCCAAAGCTCCGCCCAATCGAACAATATTGAGCCATCGTCAAGCGGAACCTTGAGAAGACTCAAAAAGCTGTTGTGAACGAGAAACAGTTCAAGGCAAACTGGCGTTCTGCGGTGAATAAAGTGGACAAGGAAATTGTTCAAAATTCTATTGCAGGTGTTAAACGAAAGACCCGGCAATTCGCATTCGGTAAAAAGAAAGCTTAGCTGAATGTTTGTCCTGTATTCTGTATTACCTGAACTTGAAAACGAAAAAAAAATGACTTATTAATAAAAACATTGATCGACTCACACACATTACTGTTTGACCAAATTTTGATCGGAACACCATTTATATGTATGTATTCGAATCACAGAAGTTTGTTTATATTTCGTTTACGAGATAGGTTTGCTACACTCACGTAGTACTACAGTACAGTAGAAAATACGTTGTGCAATGCTCGGATGTTCCGTACATTCCAGAACTTCATTGATTTTCGAGATCAAACTTATGAATATTTTCCGCTTTCGATCAAATTGTTTGATTTCGTAGAAGTAGAATTAATTGCGAACTGATGAGATTAATATTCGAACATCTTCCTAATGTTCTACACAGACCTGTCAAAATTCCCAAAAACAAAAATAGAAACCCAATATGACTTGTATGAGCCAATTATAACTTGCAGTTACACGCTTTTCGGAGGGCATCGCTTTCGCAGAGTGCAAACTATCAATATGAGATAGTCAAGATTCTCACTGAACCAGTTGGTCCCATCTATTTCAATGATTGATAATCAATGTCCCCAACATCCATTGATCGAACGCTAATAATTTCCCGAATAATTTCCCTTATCCCAAATATCGAATCAATCCATCAACCTGATTGTGTTTTGAAATATTCTGCCAGCACCAAATTCACCATCATCCATTAACAATGACGCGTTTATTTGATGTATTTCGCGTTCGCATAAAAAAAAGAAGAGGAAGAACAAAAAACAGATGGATCCACAGGAAGGAAGCGTGAACTTGCACGGCACATAATAAACACTCGAGATTTTCATTTCATTCCGCGCTCTACTAACGTAAATAAACATTAGCGAAACCAGCCAATCTTACGTAATGGACTTAATTTTAGGTGCGGCCTCTAGCAGTTGAACACTCCTGCCTGACATGCACACGTCCCGCTAGGAGTGGCGAACTTATGACGAACCCAGTGGGGATGGCAACCAAATCCGAAAACACACACACGTGTTTCTGTTTTTCCCGCCAGTTTACCAAAAAATGGCAGATTGCCAAAAGTTGCAGCAAAGAGAGAGAGGAACGAAAGTCGAATCCCTCACCGATTTCCCAACATTTTGTCGCTATGGTCGAATGAGTTCACAAAAAAGTTCATGTTGATGTTGCTGCTGCTGATGATGATGATGATGATCAGCAATATAGGTTAGGAACGTGGTTTCGAAGTACCGCCGCACATTTTACTGTTTAACTTTCGCCTTTGAAAGTAAACATGTTTGGTGTACTCTGGGGATAATGTTTTCCGATGAAATTTGCTTGACTCGGACATTGCCGTGCCATGTGGGGAGGAAATTCCAACACATTGCCATGCAACATCCCGAAGCCGAGGTATGGACGCAGTGGCAGCATGCAAGACGGGGGGAATCCCGCTAATGGTAGTGTAAATATGCTTCACAGTAGGTCAATCTGTTTGGTGGTTAACCAATACCGTCATGCATATCAGCAGGATCAAACCACTCCGGTGGGACCGGTACGTTGGCGGTTGATAAAACGGTTCCGATAGGGAGTAAAGTGGCGAGGCTGTCATACCTTAATGGGTCGGTAATTTTCCAATTGACCATTAGTGGCAGTCGTTGACGGAGATGGTAGTGGCCCTGGGATGGACGCACCTCGAAACGATTATTCTCATCAGCTGAGGTGGTATCCGTCAGCTTGTGTTGACGGGAATCAAGGACGGTGCTCCGAAATAGCGGCGTTCCTGAGAGCTCATCGTAGCTCACGGAAGAGGGCTGAGCAGACTAACCATAGTATGTAGTCAGAACCGATTATTAGAATTCAAATGGCTGTCAACGTACTTTTCCTTCTCGGAAATGAAGCAGGTCAAGGCTGAGAAGCTCTTTTCAAAAGAAACACTTAATGAAAATATCCGAACGAATTGTTGAATGTCAATAAAGAATCATGGTTTAGAACAATACAAACAATGTTGATTGGTTAGATTTGTCGGAAATATTTTGTTTGGTTTTAAATTTCCACCAAAATGCAAAATGAGGGAATCTTCAAATGAAATATCACATATGGTATGTAAACAGTGTTCTACGATGTACTTAATGTACTTAAACATATAGGAGTTGCTTAAGTACATTTGTCCTCAATATTCCAATCCAGTACTCATTTTTTTTTTGTGGAAAGCAGTTTAAGCACTCCGATAAAATATCACATATCAAATGTTAACAATGACCTACGCTCTCCTATGTCTTCGCTATTCCATTCAAATTAGCAATTTTTTTTTTAATGCACCACCCTGATAGAAAATAAGTGAGCCACCACCCAATTAACTATCATGAATACTTTTTGCCCTCTATTTTTCAAAATCAGGTACGTCTGTTTGAAAAAGTACTCGAGAAATGTAGACAATAGCGTACGATGCTAGAAGATGCGTTAAAATACTATTGTGGATATTGTGATATTGTGAATCCCGTTGAAATTCAGATTTTTTTTGTTTTGTTTTATATTCGACAAAAGGACCACTTTAATGGAAAACAAATGAACCACCCTAAGGAAATATCACATGTTATATGCTAGTAACTGCCAACGAGGATAAAGAGTATGCTTCGTTACTATGGCCATGAATATCTCAGCGATTGAATCCTTCATTTCAAATTCAATTCTCTCCTCCAGCTCGAAAATACCCTATGATGGTGATTTTTCATTGGGAAAGCAATGCAATTTTTAACAAAGCCTTAGAGTCGCCTTGGCCCAATTTGAATCAACAATAAGGATGCCGTTAAGCATGAGTCTAAGCATATTGACCATCCGTGGCCTGTTACTACGTGATTTTTCGTAATTGATGATTGAACCAACAGAATGTCACTAGGTAGCAAAGATGACATTCACACTAATGTTGCGCTGGTGTAACATTTGTAAGATTTGTACCTAAAGAGCCATAACTCACCGTTGATAAGAAAAGTGCTCTTTTATACGGTGGTAAATAGACAGAGTGAAAGTGTGCACGGCCATTGTTTCAACTCAATTTTGAGTCTTTTTAACTCACTTTCGTCAGATCATTTTGACTCACTTTCGTCAAAGTGGAGTCACTCAAATTTTAGTAAATGTTACTGGCATTGGCAAGTTGACAAATCAAAAACATCGACTCAAATCAGATGGATGTTTTTGATTTGTCGACTTGTCAATGCCAATAACATTTACTCAAATTTGAGTGACTCCACTTTTGACGAAAGTGAGTCCAAAACGAGTCAAAACTGAGTTGAAACGGATGGCCGTGTGCGCCTGTGATGGGATGGCTTGGAGTAAGTGAATCTCTCTCTCTCTCTCTCTCTCCCTCTTTTAAACAATCGCTCTCACGTGCTCTCATCTGTCTTCGCCCACGTGCAGGGTTGCCACATGCACAGATTTATCTAAATTCACACAATTTTTTTTATACAGATATCTGTGTTTGAAGATTACAGATTTTTTAAATTAACCAAGAATTTTAAGATTTTTGACAATTGGTTGTCCATTCAAAAACCACAAATTTAAGAAATGAGTACATTTTAGGATCTATTTTTTCCAATTCTTTTTTCAATGTATTGTTTTAGACCAGTGAAGAATTGACACTGACAATACTGTGGCAGATGATAGTTCGAAAGTCAGTTTATGTGTTTATTTTATAGAATTTCCTAAAGATTCTATGAAAAGTTCTCAGACATTCCTTGAGATATAACTTCGAGCGTTGCAATACGTATTCTTCAGGAGTTTGTAGGTAATTTTCCGGGGATTCTTTCAAGAGTATCTTCTGGCATTTCATTGGCAGTTTTTCAAAACTGTCTTGTGATAAAATTTTTGGATGAATCCATGAATTTGTGAGGTTTTGCGATTCTAAAGGAATACCTGGAAGACACCTGAAAGAACAACACAAATACTAAGAAAATTTTTGAAGTGATTCGTGGAGAAATGCCTTATTTGTTGGAGAAACTTTTAAAAAATCGGCACGAATTCCATAATCTAATATATTTTATTCTTAACTTTCAAAATTACGCAAGGACTTTAGGTAGAATTATTTTTGAAAACTCCCTAGGATGTGTGCAAGGATGTTACATATAGTTCTCCAGAAGTTACTTCAATAATTTCTTCAAGTATTCCGCTGGAGAAGTGTTTATTTCAAAGTTCCTCAAGAGATTGCTTCACAAATTTTTGCCAAACTTCTGCATGGATTTCTACAAGAAAACACATTTATTTTCACCAATGTATTTTCATGCATTCATGTAGAGGAAATTGTGGAAATTAGAATAATGTTCTCAAAAGTTATGTTTGCTATTCGAAGCATAGTTATTTCGAACGTAATTTTTTGTTATTTTTTATATTATCTTGGAGTGTGAAATCATTTATACATGCGCAATTGAACAGTTCAAGATCGATGGAACCGATAACAAATATGGGCTTGATCAATGGAGCATCGGTAATGCTGGGTTCAGACCGATCCTCGAGTAGCTGAAACGGACTGTCCTCATTTGATAATTATCAAATGATACCACTCTGCTTTTTGTATGCTACGCATACGAAAATGCCATTTACCTGAACAGTTGTGCGAGCTACAGCTACTTTCCAGCAACCCCAAACGATACAAGAAATTCTAGATGATACAAGGTTTCTTAGAATTGAAAGCCTGTGAAAATTTTGTTTTCATCTGCCGTCTGATGGCTAAAGTTGTCGTCAGCTGTCAAAAGGAATTTGGAACGGTTTTCAGAGCTCGTGTTGTTTTCCTCGTTCCAATCCAACTGCGACAAGAATCAAACCGCACAGCGCGTTCTCTGTCATCTTAATGATCCGCTGACGCAGCCATTTCTCCACTTCTTGAACTAAGTATTGCCGTTCATCAACAAAGAGAACCGTATCTTCTAAACAGAAGCTCCAGATTTTCCAAATATGTGCAATCAGCTGAAGTCTTGCTTACAGCTGTCCATGCAAATATCTGTGAAGAACACCTAAAACACCTTACGAATTTCAGAATTTCTAATGTCCAGAAACATCTTCGTAAGAACTTGGCAAAAATATATCGGTGGAACTGTTTAGATACGAAACTCTCGATGATAGCACCAAGGATGTTGATTGAACAGATCACAAAGCGCTTTGATCTGAACGATCCACTTTGAGCGTTGACCCCAAGAAGCTGCACACTTTAAAGGAGTTCAACTCGATTACTGAACACTATCCTAACTTCTTTGAAAGCGGTGAGGAACAGGCCATCGAAAATCAGTTTCGTTAGCTGAGGATGGCAATCATCTGCAAGAAGGACATCTAGGTGGAAAAATCAGGTGACGTTGAAACTTGTTGGAGGAAACCGATGTGTTTCAAACGAATAGATGGGAAGCTGATTTTTCCCTTGCTAAACGGAAAAAAATCCGTGCTCGGATCCATGAGCTGCAGTCATGAATTTAAGGTCAAGCAAAAATACACCGTGAACTGAATCACGTAATCGGGAAATAGTTCACGTTTTAGGGTAGAAATCATGAAAATGTGAACTAGTTCACGGTCCGTTTTAATGTTCGTGAACGCTTTTGTTTCTGTGTAAGAAAGTTCATTGCGAATCTTCTACTAATTCGCATTCTTCGGGAAGCGTAGAACGAGTTTTCTCGTAATACAATCTGCATAGCTCCAAAATCCGGAACCACCTGAGTACGAACACCATGGATGCCATTTTACGATCCAAATGTTACATGAAAGCGAAAACCGATAAAGGCACTTAAGTTCTATTAAAAAGACCGTTTTGTATCAGCTTAGCAAACTAAATGTTTTTTTATGTGTATGTATCTGATTATTTTGGATTCAAAACAATAGAAATTCTGAAAACGAAATGCATTAGCATTCAGGCACTGGAAAAGTTTCCATTTTACTTTTACAGCACAAAGATTAAGCAAAGATTTTCGTTGTAGAAGGAGAAGTTCGCTCATCACCATGAGGCACCAAGAGTGAACAACGATGTTTTTTGGCTAGAATGAAAGATATGAAGAGAAAGTTTTTGATAGTTCCGCTAGTGTGCGGCAGGCTTGGAAACATAGTAGATGTTTTAGGAAAATTGAGCGAAAAGGGCATGTGTACAGTGGTACTGAACCAACGACATTATTGCCTAACATCCCACTCGTGGGTAGGTCGAAGCACGGACTAAGTCCGCCACTTCAACAGGCAAAAATGTCCGATTGGAAGACGCTCATATACCACTGTGGCTTGTATAGTTATTCTAGCGATCTATTGTGTGCACTCTGGTTACTGATGCGCACATGGGAGAGGAACTCTCTCCTTTTTTGGGTTTGTTTTGATTCGCACCGACTGACGATCACTAAAGATTTTCGCCAACATTTCTGCAGTTTAAAACAGATAAAAAAGATTTTTTTGGCAAAAAGTAAAGATGGGAACGAAAAATAATGTGGCAAGCCTGCAGCAACGTGCTCTCACCTGCAATCGCTGCCGCGAACACTTGTGCAAGGACGCGCCAGTGCTCTTTCTGTGATTCGCTGGTGTGACTGATAGTGAATTCATACATATTTGTATATTGTTTTGCGTTTATAATTTCTACGGAGATGGGCAATAGAGATATTTAAATATAAGTACCGATTTAAACCAACAGTAAGGTTGCTATAGGAACCGCTCACAAAGTGTGATGGTGGTTTGTCATTGTGAAAACAAGGGAATATTTAATAATGCTTGAGAGCCAATTTGGGTCGATTTATACCAACAATAAGGATGCTGCAAGAATCAGCCACAAATGGGTTAGTGGTTAACTTATTCGAAGATATTTTGGTACGGCAAGCATTGCAAACTAATTATATGGATCATTATTAATTATGGTCCCCACCGCTGGCCCACCAAACCCGGTGAACCAGGAAGCAGCTATGTTGTTTTTTCTGTGTTCACTCGATCACTCACGCTATTAAACCATACATATCAACATTGTGCGCAACAAAGCATCGACACAACCGTTCACAGGCGATGCTCGATGGAGCCTCGCAAAAAAAATGTTTTTGCGAATCATTTATCCGGATGCAATCAATGATATCGAACCAGCTCCATTTTAAGAATTTCTGCAATACGTTTATTGCAGAAAAGTTAACAAACATTGTGATGACACACTGGATATATACACAGCAAAATTTTGCTTTAAAAAGACGCCATGTTTAACCTACTGTAACTTTGTCAATTATCAATATTGTAGGCTGAAAATCTTACAACACTATAAACAATGTATAAACCGTTTGTGACCAAAATTTTATGTAGATAAAATTCATAAAATTGAAGTTTTCAAACCATATGTGAAAAAGGTCGTTTTTTGACATATTATTTTCAATAATCCGTAGTTCTGTGAAAAATTTAGATAATGTATTTCAAATTTTATCACAGCTAGAAAATAATGTGGATGAAATTTGAACTGTTTCCATCAAGTGGTTTGGCCTACAGCTGGCGTAAAAGTTGACGCACCAACATGAGTATTTCCCTTTCTCACCCAATTCTGACCATGCTGAAATGCCGAGGTGAATTCTACTAATAATACTATATAAAACTGTATACGTAGTTTCCACATACTAATTTATACTGTATTCTATATTTTTAAGTTCTTTGTGGGTTACACTAGTTATTTTGGTATTTCATGCGTAACAAATTATTTGTATTAATAAGATGAATTAGCTTCGGCTTCTTATGTGCGATGAATAATTGTCTCACCAACCAGTTAGACTAGGCGATCATTCGCTTGACGCAGAATAACGAAAAACCTTTGCGAGGTGGATTGATTTAAGTGGTTGGAAAGTAAACTGCAAGTGATAACGCTGCTTACAGTACCAATATTAATAGACGTTTCACTTTACATTCTGTAAGGAACATAATAATTGAATTGCACGGAACAGGAATCTACGTGGACGTGCAGCAGAACAATTCGACTATGCCTTATTGTACTGCCACTATTAGCGTGGAAATCAATGAATTCACTCGATTCCCATGAGCCATAAGATATAAAACACAGCCCAAGTAACAATTTTAGTATTATTCCAGCTGGATAGCACTCCTCCCGGCTTTGTTGATAAAACTACATTCAAAACTGTTCAAAACCCACTCTGTAGACGGTTTTAAAAAACAAATTAATAAAAGCTTTACAATACCATAGAGATGTAACGACCACTTGAGAACCTTCATCAAACCTATTAGCTGCCATCAAAACCAGCATAGGGCCAAATGGCCAAAGCTGTCAAACTTCACGGTGATATCGTGGTTGGTTTTTGTTGTTCTGCTTTGTTCAATTCTCTGCTCTTCTGATTCATTGAGCAGTAAATAATATCTAGGAAAAAAAAGTTCTAGTGTAGCGGGAAATTTTGTTTGATAGCAAAATATCCCAAACAAATAGAGTATTTTTACAGCGTATCATGCTTCAAATCATATGCGCATTTAATTTTATGGTGAATATTGGTACCATAAGATACACAAATTAATGCACCTCGGAAATAATGCGAGTTTAAATCTACAAAAACAAAATTGAAACAAAGATATTCGATGAATTAATCATGAATTTCCTGAAAATTTAAAGAATTAAGTAAGGTTATCAAGAAGAATTTCAAAATTGGTCTTTGATCTGCAGTTCGTTTGAATTACGTTTAAAATTTGGTGTATTTATTTTCCTCATTTCAGTTATTTCATATATTTCAATATGGCGATTAGAAAAAATCACCGTTTTGACAAAAAGCCAATTTATCTTCGCAATGGTTACTATAAAACTCTTTGGCCATTTGGTGACTTTTCTCAATGCCAATTGGCCATTAAATGCATTTACTGGAGGCAAAATGGTTTTAAAATGCTTTTTCAACTGACCATAATAAGATAATTCGAATGAGTCCTAAAACGGCATTTCAAAACAGCATTTTACGAGTTCATAAAGTCAAAATAAAACCTTTGATAGGAGTAAAACGAACTTTAGAAGACAAGGTTTTCAGATCGTTGTAAAGAAGCTGTGTTGGTTCTCATAAACTTGACTAAAAGTTGAAACCTATTGGCACCTCTTGGTACCGCAATTAATCCAAACTGTCCAGTGGTTTTCATAACACTTTTATAAAACTTAATAAATCTGGATGGTTTTGGCAATTTTACTTGGGAGATGTTATAACTCTCACGATCCATTCTCGTGTTTTAATTTGTTCTCGAAGATAATAGATCAAGCGTCGATCAATATTAACAAAGTAAATGTGGATTGATATAATAATGAATACAGTCTGTCCAGTAAGCTTAGGACCACCTGTTTTTGGGAAAATTCAAAGAACATTTAAGAAGTTTACAAAAAACAGTCGATGTTTTATTACGTTCATCAAGTTTGCAGGTGTAACTCGTTGTACATGTTAAACTTATGATCACACCTACGAATTTGAAGAGAGCCTAGAGCCGAAGCAATTTGAGTACAAATGAGGACACAGCTCTTCGACTGTAGTAACATAATAGCGCATATAATTCTTCGCGCGAAAGAAAACAAAAACTCATTTTGTTGTTATCATAATCAAATGGAATTCCTCAGCTGAAAACGACACCTAAAACACACCACCAACCAGTAATATTTTATCTCGTCTCCGAATAAACCGATGGGAGATTAACACAGAACCGTGTAGTCCCCGCACACCGGATGACAGTCCCTGCATGTTTTCCTTTCGTCGCGATCATATAACAAGCTAAATTTAGTTCAGCTCTATGTTGCCCATGAACCTACATAAACTTCACACATAGCATTGGACGGCTGTGGTGTGGTCGGTCAGGACAAGTTTTCATCCGTTGAAAAAAAAAAGTGTTCCGGAGTCTATTCTTCCCTTGTGTCTTCGATAATCCAAATGGACTGGTTGAGTGTCACATCACACGTTCTATAATACACACTAAACACTGTCAATGACCGTGACAGTTTGTGAGTTTCTTTTCGCACCCTTGCCTCTTCATCCATCATCATCGGTCGGTAGTAAGGTCGGCTCCATCTGTTCGACGCGAGATAGGCTGTAATATGGGAGGTAATGTTCCTCCAAATGACGCACATCTTTCGGAGATGCAGCGATAAGTAAGTCCCAGTAGTCTCTAGGATGCGACTAGTGGTCTGGAACGAATATAATGAAACCGAAATACACTTAAACCCTCAGCGAATTTGCAAAAATAGTCAGCATACATATAGACGCCCACCCTTCAATATGGTTTCATTTTCCATTACACCGTTCAGTCGATTGATCGGGAGGAAGACAAATGCCGAGTGTGGTGATCTAAATATAAATCACAAATTAGTTTTGAATATGCCTACGTGATGCAAAGAGCTGCAACAGGGCTGCAATATTGCGATGAGATGACGCGACTTCTAGGAAATACCAATCAATTTGGTTCATGAGCACTAAATCAATTTACGAGGATGATCTAATATTTGCGTTCTTCTGTTGATATACCTTGAGAAGCGTATGACAAAGTTTTTATTAATTGATCGTGATAAATTGCAATTCTTAATGGATCCAAGGATTGTGTCAGGCAAAAAAGGAGACATGCCAATTCGTTTATTCCGCTCAATTCTAGGCATTATAAGTGATGATCAGCCATGTGCAACATTATTCTAATAAAATGAATGATATTGAAAAATCGGTGCTTGGCGAACTACAAAATAAATACAAAAAATACATGTACAACTTTCTTTTTTTCAATTTTGTTCAAAACCATAACATTTCTTAAAATTAGTGGAATAAAATTCCTTTTAAATTTTATCTCTCTCGATCTCTCTCTATATCGATACCTGAATAATCCTGAATAATTGATCAAATGGTTCCATACATATCAACTTTCAAAAATTAAAATAATCTAAAATTTAAATTTAAAATAGCCTCGCTCAATGGAAATCAACACAAAACCATTATAAATAGTTACAATTACACTTATGCCACTAGAGATATTTCTGAATGTCGAGACGTGTATTGAACGAGGAAGTTTTTTTTTTGCATAAATTCATTTCACATTCTGTTTACTCACTGCAGAAATGTACCTGGGCGTCGTAGAAAATAGGGAATTTCATTCTTTGGTTAAGTACAGGGTGACTCACAAGACGTGGCACTAAAACAAAATGGGATTACAGCAAAACAAATCAACCAAATCATAGCATTTATTTCTCAGTTGAAAGATACATGTTAAAATAAATAGAAATAAACCATAGTAATTAAATTCGAATATCTCGCCCTTTTCCTTGACAACTTTCCGTAAACGCTTTGTAAACCCATCGCAGCTGGCACGTATGATTTCACGAGGAATTTGGGCCCAAATATCAACCAAATGTTTCCTGAATCGAATTAAAGTAAGCCCTTTCGTAGGGCCTATATGTTGAAGCATATAACCCCAAACAAAGTAATCAAGTGGGTCGAGATCCGGTGAAGATGCAGGCCATTCTGCTCTTATGATGAAATCGGGCAAATTTTTTGCGCACCACGCTTGTGTTTTCTACAGCTCTCAGCTCACAGCTCAGCTATCTCTTGGAATATTGGCAAGACTTTAGCCATGTTCACGATCATTAAGTTGATTATGACTGTCCTGAAGAAGGTAGAACTTTTCTTCCGAAAATAAAATCTCGCATTCACCGTGCCGAATCAAAAGATTTCTGCTTCATTGGACCCTGGCTTGGTTTTAACAGTTCGTCAAACCGTGAACCCGTTATTTCTTGTACGGCTTGCATTCCAGATTATATCTGAGGAGCCTGTTCATTGAAGCAGGGGACATTTGAGGAAACGCTCAATTAACGGTCAGATACGGCCGGATTACGTCTTATTCGCTCCCTCACACATTTGATCTTTTTCTTTGTGCTGGCAGTTCGGCTGACTCCTCCTTTGTGTTGAATGTGGACATTTCCAGTTTCCTTTAATCGTTTTAAGGTACGCAAAACAAAACGCTTACTCACTCCGAACTTCTTAGGGCTATTGAATATCTGACACGATCTAACTTTTGCAAATGTAATTTTAAAACTTTAGACAGTCAACATGATTTCTGTAATGACTCCGTTGATCGCATTCCAAGCACTTTCATCACGAAACATTCTACAGACGACGCTAATTGGGCTGGTATCTGCTCCGCTGATAGCAAGCATCTCGCTTCGCAACATTCCGAATCGTGGGCTGACAAAGATCACGTCTCCGGTGTGTCTCTTTGTACATCTGCGTACTCCGGACAAAAGGGTGTCCAAATCGACGTAAGTATTGCCTGGAACAACCATGGCCAGACATAAACTGCGTAAGATAGAAGTTTACCTCTCCGTGCTTCCTCTCCATCCAGATCGACAAATCCGGTATGAGCAGGTGCGTCCAGCGACCGTTCTTCTCCGTGTCACAATCTTGTTGTCATTTCGCCATCTACTCCGTTCTCACCAGCTTCCGAACTAGTCTAGTATTTCTCCGCTGATAACACCTCATCATATCCTCCGCGAGACTGATGCCAATCGGGATTATTCTGGCAATGACGCATTCTGCCTCCGATGAAATAGTTCGGTACGCACTCACGACTCGCATAGTCATGAGCCTGAAGTGTACTCGTTCACCTTCGGCCTTGACCCAGACTGGACCTCCGTATCTCAGTAATCGATGATGACACTAGCCAGTAGACCAGCCGCTTGCTACTGCTAGGTCCGTAGCTATTCGCCATGATTCTGGCTACCGCATTGATAACCTTCGCTGCCTTCCAACAGGATTAATCTACGTGGCTGTAGAAGTTTAGCCGGTCGTCGATCATCCCACCCAGACACTTCAGCACGCGCTTCGAGGCTATGGCAAGCCCTCCTATGACGACTTCTGCTTGCTTTACCGCTTTGCAGTTGCTGACCATCAGCACCTCCGTTTTGTGGTGGGCTATCTGCAGCTTCGATCCCTGCATCCAGCTTTCAATTATGCCGATGGCTTCGGTCGCCAGCATTTCACTTCTTCCAGTGTTTCGCCTTTTACTGATAATGCGATGTCATCCGCAAAGCCAACGATCTCTACGCCTTTGGGAACTTCAGCATTAGCACCCCGTTGTACATCCCGTTCCAAAGTGTTGGGCAAAGGATGAAACCTTGCGGAACTGCCGCCGATTTCCGCAAACGGAAGTCTCGTGGATCAGCATCCGGTTCTGAAAGTAACTCTTCAGAATTCTGCACAGGTAACCAGGGACCCTCATTCTATGCAGCGACTTGGAAATAGCCTCTCATCTGGCACTATTGAAGGCGTTAACGTCGATCGTTACAACAGCGCAATATCGATCGCCTCTCCGCTTCTGTTTGGACGCCTTTACGGCTGTCTCGACCACTGTCCGAATGGCATCCACCGTAGACTTCCCTTTCCGGAAACCGAATTGCATCCTCGATAGCCCATGCTCGCTCTCGGTAAATTTCGTCAGCCTGTTGAGGATGATCCTCTCCAGGAGTTTCCCGAGCGTATCCAACAGGCATATTGGCCTATACGATGCTGGATCCCCCGGAGGCTTTCCTGGCTTCGGCAACAACACTAATTTCTGTATTTTCCACCTGTCCGGGAAATGGCCTTCCTCAGACATTTCTGTAGCACATCCCTGAACATTTCCGGGAATGCCTGAATCGCACTTTAGGCCACGTTGATGTTCCATTCGGTTCGGTACCTTCCTCAGCCACCTTTCGCCACTGCCACGAGCTCCTCGTTCGAGACTTGCATGCCCTCAACATTACTTTCTTCCTCGCCGTATGGTGTACGTGGCCACGTCGTTGGATCGTGCGTCGGGAAAAGTCCATCTACGATAACCTTCAGTTTTGCTGGACATAGCTCTGCAGCCATTGATGGGCCTTTGATCTTCGCCATGACAATACGATACGCGTCGCCCCAGGGGTTAACATCAGCGGCTCGGCACAGCTCCTTGTAGCAGTTCGTCTTGCTCAGTCTTATCTCTCGTTTTAATTCGGTTATGAACGCTCGGAACACCACCCTATGTACCTCTCTGTCTGCTGCGGTTTTAGCTCTCTGGACACGTCTTCTGGCTCTGAGACAACTAGCGCGAAGGATGCTGAGTTGCTCATTCCACCAGTAAGCTGGGCGCCGCTTGTTCCTCGGCATGGTTGCGTCTGCATGGTTGCGTCACATACTAACGTATTCGTCAGCTCGTCCGCGTTTTGGTTCGAGAGTTCGTTGTCGAACCGAAGTGCCTCAACAAAGAGTTCCTTGTCGAAGACCTTCGTCTTCCACTTCCGCTCGCAACTATTTGTCCTTCGTATTGCGACAGGATTTCGCTGGCCGATGCTATACCGGATCGCCAGATGGTCGCTATGGGTATACTCCTCACACACTCTCCAGTTCATATTTGTCATCAGCGACGGACTACAGAAGGTAACATCGATGACGGATTCACGACCGTACCTGCGAAAAGTGCTGGCTGGATCTACGTTCAATAGTGTAATTTCCAAATTTCGAACCCTTCGCATAAAGTGGACACTACTTCCTGGATGAAGAATCTGAACACGATACGGTTCCGCATGGCCTGCGACGTCACACTTTATTTCTGTTTATTTGAGATTAATTTGGGTTACCTCTATTACTGCCAACCTGCTGTCACCTTATTATAAAAAGGCACCTGTAGCCCCCCGTCATATGGTCGTTACCGTCTTTCTTTTTGCAAGGCATGCATCTCGGTTGTTTTGTGCAGTCTCGTGTAATGTGTGTGTGTGTCAGTTAATTTCATAAACTGAATATATGAAATATCAAATACAGTATTGGACAAAACTGCTACTGGTAGTGAATACTGATAATACGCGCATTAACATTTGGTGTACCCTGAATTAAAAACGGTTTAAGTCATAGTTGACGGTTAGGGTATCTTCAACGGCGATCCAGATCGGATTGGAATTATTTGTTTAGACCAAACGCAAAAACATCGCTGCACCGGTGTTGTAAATTTTGTTTTATACTGGATCTTTTTTGCATCATTTGAAAACTGGTATATGTTTTGATTTATTCTTGCAGCATTTTGAATATGAAAATACTATCCAAACACTGACACGCTACTTGATAATACCAATTATTGAGTAAAATTTCAGCTTTTACTAAACAATAACTCAATTTTATTGAGTATATTCTGAGGTATATTTGTGCACTGGTGGACAAAAAGTTGTGTTGCTCACCTCGGAAGGTGATAATTTACTCTAGTTGCTCCAGATGCTAGCGAATTGCCTTTTCGTTTCCTAAATAACGAGTGCTTGTCTTAGTTTTATTCATAGCCACTGCATTTTCCGGTAAACACTGACTAGATCGAAATACGGATGTTCCAAGATTCCGAATAGTATTTTGATTTCTCAGATTTGAAAAGTAATGAAGTAAACAATCTGTTTATTGATAGATTGGCCATGATAAGCACTTGCAAATCACTAGTTTCCCAATCACTTGCACTCGCAAAGCACTAGTTTCCCAATCACTTGCAAATAGCTTATACAGATAAATTTTGGAGAAGCCTCTAGTTGACTTTAGTTGTCGCATAATGTCCAGGAACAGCTCCCTTGGCATGCGGAAACGCAGATAGTGCTTCGCGTAGTAGGTTTGCGTATCGCAAAAGTAGTCCTGGAACAGCTTCTGATGACCGAAACAGAAATCACGGTCGACGTGGCAATGTTGTCATTTTGACAATAGCGAAGTGATGGGGTGTGACCTGTAAACTGATGGATTATAATTTTCCATTCTCATATCTTTCAGGTCTTTAAACAGGTCTTTAACATTTAAAATCCATTTTCATGGGCTATCATATATTGTTTAAGTTTTCTGGTTCATTATGGATGCGCAAGTTTGTCTACAATTGCTACAAAACAGCAGTTGGCACCAGTGCTGTAACCCAAGTAACACCAAATGTTTGATTGCATGCATTTTTGCTCAAATGTGACAAATGATTATGTTACCATTCCGATGATAGAAAACCTTTTTGGATACTATTATAGAATTGAAATAGCGCAGAAGGTGGAGCCTATGAAACATAATTTATGTTTGATAATTGTCATAAACAAAAAATTCTAAGACATTAGTGTAACAAATTTCGTCGGCAAAAAAGATTTTCATCAACTAGGTTCATACTATGGACTCCAAGCTTACCAGATCGGTGTTCTCACCACTCGACCGTCTCGACATATGAGATGGAGAATAGTCAGAGTCCTCTTAAACCCTACCATTATCCTATTAACCAACCTTATAGGGGACTTAAATGCATATTCAGTTTGATATAAGAGGCTATGTGTATTGATTTAAATTAAAAACATTGATAACAGATGTTATCACACAAGCAATGTCATGTTATCATACAAGCAAATTTTACCACTTCTGATGTTCGATCATGAAAACAATTCGCGATAGGAATTTTCAATATTTCATTCTAGCAAAACAGAACTAGGTTCAGTGGCAAACGAGTATGTGACATAGATAGATATAGGATATATATCTACCTTAAGGAACGCTCAAAAACTGTATTTTTCTGTCCAATACGGCGCTAATCAAACATACCTGACAAGTTTTGTTGACGTTTGGCCCGCGTATGTTTGTTTCTTGAAATACGGAAGACTTAAGTGGAGCGTTTATGAAACAAAAATATGCAAACAAGATGTCAGACGTAAACAAACATGTCATAGCTGAAAAACTTCAAACGCATGGTATGACAAATAAATTAGTAGATTAAATGAATCTAGATTTGAATTGCATCAAACGAGCACTTTCATGACAAAACTAGTTAGATCACACTGTTATAGATCTACTGCATGACACATGAAAAATTAAACTTGAATATTTATGTTTTCGGTGCTACTTGGGAAATAGTCATTTCGGTCCAATGCTATAAATTTGCCAACAACTCGTTCCAGAAACTGATTTTCACAATAGCACGTATATAAAAAATGTGCTGCTTGATTTGTTTCATAAATTTGATTCACAATGTATTGTTCTAACTGTTAAACCTAAGACGTGAGAGCGTAATATCTGAATGTTCAATATTACAGTGAATATAACACTTTCTATATACCAGTTATGGCAATGCACTGTTAGACAAAGTTGTAGAATTTGTCAAGATCTTCAATTTTATTATTCATGAATTCTGCTGTTGAACATAGTTATCGGTAAATTTATCCAATTGCACGAAATGACATTTTACAGCACTGGTTGGCACACATATAATTTTCAGTTCATTTTATAATATCCCTTCACTATATATATTATCTTATATGACATCATTTATTCATTACTATTACCATTCATCTTTATCATCATTATAACCATTTTTATCATTACTTGTGTTTTCGTGATTTATATAGTAACATAAAAATAATTTTGTATTTTTTATCTATATATACAATCTGGTTATATATACTTTTGATTATTATGTCTTATATGTTCAATTATTATTTAGATCCTTTCTTTTCCTTTTATTATTTAATAGTATCTGGTGTATTGAATACAAGAAGCTGCAACGGAATTTGTGGTAGGCTTTTACACTTATTACTGAATGTGTTTTTCATTTCCGGTTTGCGGATGGAAATTTTACTAAATCTATGCTGATCTGATACTTGCAGTGCTGTGTGTCTTTGGCTAGTGTCTGATTTTACAGTTCAATGTTTGTCATTACTGTGCCACAACTCACAATATCATTATATTTGATGATATTGTTTTATTGATTTTGCTTCATAGATTATACAAACATTACTTATTGTTTTTAATGTCCATTTGTCTTTAATTCCTTTTCAATTGAATCTTCCCCTCAGGAGCAATAAGTATTGAGTCAGTAAAAATAAAAGTGGATTGAAATCAACGTCAAGCAGCAAATAGTGACCATGGCAACTGGAATGTATAAATATTAGCTCTGTAAAATTTCAATAGATTTGACCAACTTTCTAGGATACCTTGAATCACGTTTTTGGTGAATTACTGCTATCGCTCAAAAACGAACAAAAACGTGCATAAGCGTGGACCCACAGAACTCTACACATTAACAATTTACAACATTTCTTGCATTTCAGGATCAACCGAATGAAGATCATATATCATAATTTCGAATGCTTGTAGTATTTTTCATTCGCATAAATGTATACACTATTATATAAATATTTCATGGGAATGGGAGGGACCATCAGAGCACCCGATTGAAGCACTCTGGATGGGGAGAGTGGTAATGCCAACTCACTATTACTAACAGTTTGTGAATAGAGGGCGGGCTCTTCTCTCCGCCCATTGGGGCATCCTCATGTTAGATGGCTTGCTCTTTTGACCAATTGTTCAATCTTGTTGTTGGAAGGAGATTCTTTATAAACCTGTGGGTACGTCTAAGTGATGTTGCCTATCGATCCACCCAACCCTTTCATACGATGGCATGATTAGGATAATCAGTGGTTATTAAAGCTTGATCAAGTCTAACAGCGAGGAGAGCCCATTGCTGTCGGAAATAGCGTCCGTGCTACAATTGGTGGTAGTACATATCATACATCATACATCATATATTGTTGTGTCTTTCTTTACAGTTAATTATGATTATTTTTTGTTTCAATAAATTGAAAGTATGTTTAACACACATGTGTTATTC
This sequence comes from Aedes japonicus, assembly GCA_034211315.2. Classification (NCBI taxonomy): domain Eukaryota; kingdom Metazoa; phylum Arthropoda; class Insecta; order Diptera; family Culicidae; genus Aedes; species Aedes japonicus. Next base: position 21,831 of record JASCZW010009846.1, read on the forward strand.
CAAGACTGACCATTCATAGCTTTTCAATGATCAATTTCATGGAAGTCATGTACTGGTTGCAAATATTTTGTCCAAAACTGTATATCTGGAATTTTCCGAAATTCCAGATTGAAATATGTATCCAGTAACATATTTGAGTTCTTAATCCTGCTGAAGTGTAAGAAGGGTTCAGTCTCACCAACCGTGGATGATTTAGGGGTTTTACATTCAAGTTTCCTACCATTTTAAATATATATGCATGAACAAACATTTGAATTATCAATATATGTGTTAGCAAATAAAAAGACAAAATCTCAGAATAAAAAAAATCTAAAGATAACAACTAGAATTAGTTGGGATAATACAAAAGCACGGTGTTAAAAAACAATATACTATCAAATAGAGAACTGCTAAGCTAAGGGAACACCTATATTGGCTCCCTTTTGTTGGCTTCGCGTATCACATACTTTCCTGCCATTTCAAGCTCATTTCTTATCACAAATAGCTTATAATAGCTTTATTGCAAAGCAACACCATGCTGTAGGTGACTGTATTCTATTTCCGGCCAGGTCTAGGAATCCTTTGACACCATTGGAATAGTAAATAGTAGGGTTGTTTTTACCATACACAGAAAAAAAATTAACAAGCTCGTAAAATTTCCCCTCGTTGGATTTCAAGCTAAAGGAGGCGTGAACAACAAAATTGTTTGCAATCTTTCATGCGCCATACAACAATTTTTGTAATCTTTCACACAACAGGATGGATTCAGGCGTTATCTGGCTAAAGTATATATGGAATATCCCATTGTTTTCTGTCAAACCTAGCATTCCCGTCATGTGCATTAGATAACGCAGAAAATTCTATGTTTCTTTTTATCTGTGTATAGGCTAACTGTGGAAGCAATAATCTAGAAAAAGCCAAGTAAGAATACTTGCCTGCCGTCCTTTTTAATTAGAAAGAGTGTGTGGTAAGTACAATCATCCCCCTCGGGCCACAGTGCGCAAGTTGAGAAATTTTCGCACAAGAAAAAGAGGTCGTGAACCGAACCTAGTCCCCTCCAGAATTGTCTTACTTTGTAGCTGCACCATTATCGTTTTACCATATCACGAATATCACGAACAGTCCCGATGGCAATTTTCCAAGTAAACAAACTGGTCGCCTTGCAAAAAGTAAAAAATCCTGCATTCACCTTCGAGGAAAACCCATCCGGCAGAGACTTTCCGTTTCACAATTCTACTTTCAATCGCCTCTCGGCACACCCCCTCTTTGAGGAACAAGACATAACCTCTCCTGCTTGACTCACGGCACTGTATGGAATTTCTTTAAAAACACCTTTTAAAGAGGCACCTAGGATGTCGAACAGTGGTGATAATTACCTTCAACCAGCAGCAAGACAAATCCGATTTCCAGCATCAAACGGCAACTGCTCGTTCTGCTTTTCCGTTGGGACGCCATCGCCGCCAACCGTTGCTATTCGTTTTGTCACCACGGATTAAAATCGCAGTTAACTGCGGTTGAAATATTATCGCGCTTTGTTATTGAAGTTTTATCACTCAATGCAGCGCACTCCTCGCCGAAAGCTTGATGATAACCTCCTCCGCTCGTCAAAGCAAACTCCGCCATAAACGCACTAATTGATTTGTTTACGATCACCATAAAATCTTTTAACACCACCGAGCCGCTATTCACACTTTTCCAGCATCACAGTTTTCCGCTCTTTGGATCGATCTCACTCCTTGCTAGCCATCTATCACCTTTGATTTTACGTCACTTCAATTCATCATTAAGGGAAATTCGAAAAGGTAGAACATTAGAACACTTGTGCTTCGTTGATTCCCGTGAGGAATGCCTCTTGATGCTGGGCTGTGGCATCATCACCCATTTTTTCGTGAGAATTCCCGTGCGTTTCCACTTTGGCGGAATGAAAAAATTCTGACCCGCTACACACTCAGGGAACACTGCGGTTTTCACTCGATTTTTATTTTGTCTTTTGGCTTGCCATGCACATATTCGGTGCCAACATCGCAGTCGGGAAGAATTGATGCGCACTTCTACTTTTGCACAACCTCCGGCGATGCTCATCAAACACTTGTGTTTAGAACATCAAAATTTTGCATTCACGCGCATATGTTGCGCGCATATGTTTTTTTAGCCACGATCATCGGCAGATGCGCACGAGATTTCTGGGATAAAAAAAAAGTCGACAGTGTGTGTTGCTGCAGGTGCAACTGCAATTCACAAGAATTTTTAGTTTTAGTTCCCTCGTGAGACGAATTTCCTCGTTGAATCGTGATTCGACTTTGAAGGGAGAAGTGAGGATACATGAAATGAATAATCAATTAAAATGATTTTAAATTCAATTCAATTTTCTTTGTTCAGTAGAACCATTACCGATGGAATATGAACGTGAATAAACGTTTAGAATTGGGAATACGAGATGCTAGCTCATATGCCGAATCTAGCACGATTTGTTGTGAGAATAAACATGAAATTTAAAGAAATTCCATCGATATTTCTTGCATGGTTTCAGTTATTAGTAGCTTGTTCAAATGATTGAAATAATTACAAAATGTTCAAATATGCTTATGTTATGTAATTCGTTCTATTATCAAATTGTTAGTGCCATTCGTCTCACTGACCATTAATGCTCATCATTTAAACAGACCCGACTCTGAATTCTGAAGATGATAACCTCAAAGGAATATTTTATGCATGACATCTCTTCTATAAGTACAATTTCTTCAAACAACTTTCACTTGCCCTTCCATCCAAACACCACAAAAGTCAAAATCATCATCACTTGCAGTTTGCCAGCGTGATTTCGAGAAATTCGCAACCAACTTCTGCAAGCACGTAACGTTCCAGAGCATGATGGTCGCTCCATTAAATAACAACATCCCATGGAGCGAAACACTACACATACATACTCACACCAACATGAGAAAGGAGGAAAAGAAAAACACACTTGTTGCTCCTTTCCTGTTGCTAGCTCGAGACTGTTTCGCCTCTTTCCGGATTCCGCACTTCTTCTGTCGTGCAACGTCCAGCGTCCTTTCGCCACACCATCCAGCCAGTGCAACGAAGTAATTGAGCCGAAATCACAGATCGTTATTTCAATCTATGAACTTATAACGAGATCACATTTCCCGCGAAGAATCTCCGAGTTTAAGCAAACTAGAGGCACATGGATAGATTTTCTTTAAAATGTTGAAAAATTATCATCAACTTTTTCAACATTCTATTCACGTGCTTGAACACATTTCCAATATTTTGTTCACAAAAACAAGTTTGGAAAACGATAAAATTTGACTAATTACCATTGAATGAGAAGAGAGTAACGAATTTTAGATCCGTTAGAGTAAAACAGTGTGTAAATCGTAGGGAAATTTACTTATTCTCGACAATCTCAAGCAGAGTCAAGGGAAGGTCCATTAATTATGCCACGCAGTTAGGGGGGGAGGGGGGGGGGCTTGAGAAAAACGTGACGATCAATACAAAAAATTTGAAGGTCCATACAAAAAACGTGACAAGGGGGAGGGGGTCGTAAAAAGCCAGTTTTTTGCGTGACGTAACTAATGGACGTTCCCCAATGAGTATTTTCTCATCATCGTGCACACATCTGACGTTTTTGTTTGTTTATCATCCATTTGTCAACTAGGAACAAAGAAGAAAAGACATTAGTAATTTTTCTATTTTAATTCCAACTATCTTTATTTGAAATATACGCGTATTTCGTGCTTCACAATGTGCGGACTTCTTCTGTACTGTACTAATACTCGATCATGGTAGTTCTCGAGTAGCCGAGCATTAGTACACGACAAATGTGAAGTCTGCACATTTTAGACGAAATAACACACGTATCCGTCACATGGTGCTATGAAAGGTAGTCGGAACTAAATGGAAATTACTAATCTTTTCTTCTCATTTTCTAGTAAACAGGTCTCCACCAAGCAGCTCACACTTTCAGGATTATATATGTTGTTGAAGTCATCTTTGAGTGGGTTGAGTAATGTCCTTGTTCCGTCGTACTTCTTTTCTAGTTTTGCTTTGTGACAAAGGATAAGAAGTATAACGGCATTAAAAGTGAAATAACTCAACTCACTCAAAAACTTGAATTCCGTGAGAAGTCCTATCAAAATTATATGATTGAATTGCTCCACACGCTAAGATCAGATAACCCAAATATGAGTGAACTTTACCCATAATCACGGAAAAGTGCACATACTCGTTTTATGGGAAAACTTGCTTTACCCATTTTTTATATCAATTATACAGCGCAAATATAGCATTTGCTCTTAATTGGATGATTGACTTCTGATGATTCATTTCATAACCAGCAATGCAAATATTGTCGAGAAGTTATGAAGAAGAAATAATTAACACATAGACAAAACAATTTTTGATCGAATGGTAGAACTCATCAGGTTTGAATAGAAGAACGGCATCAATTGTTTAGATTTTGTGATTCCTCCTATACAACTCCAGGTTACAACTCTGTTAAAACCTACTATTCACCGTTTTAATTTTCGTTTACTCCTGTGATTCCTTGTATACAACTCCCAGGTTACAACTCTGTTAAAACTTCACTATTCACCGTTTAATTTTCGAATCCGGATTCAAATGTTTTTCTCAGCTCTTCCATCTTCTACTCCGATATTTCAACTTCCGTGATGGACCTCAATCTATTCAATCGCAGGATGGAATGATGACCAACCTACTCGATCCAATGAAATGAACGACAATGTTTATTTTTTCATCCAATTATAGCTAAAGTGCTATTACTCATATTTAGGTAAATCATTCTGACCCATATTGGCGAGCTAGTCACTAGACTATAGTCTCGGCGGATACAACGACGGTAGCAGTCGAACTGTCAGTTGGCGGAGCCAACGAGATATCCTCGAGTAATTTATGTTAAGGCCTAAACGCCATTTGCATGAAAACAATAGCTTTAAACGTTGATTTCTCACGAATCACGAGAATTCCACCATATCCCGCTACCATATGGTGGAACTAACCTTTCTACCAAATGCTGCTTTCATTTCACGAGAGTGATTCGAGATTCAAGAGAAATCGAGTATTGAAAAAGTCATTGTTTACAAATGGCTTTTAGGCGCTTAACATGAATTACTCGAGATATGCCTGATTGGCTCCGCCAAGACAGTTCAAATTGGCTCCCGTCATTGTATCCGCCAGACTATGAATCTAGTGACTATAATATTATGAGTATTGCATCAGTTACCCATATATGGGTGAAACAATTACCCGTTTATGGGTAATTGAGTCTTAGCGTGCATGCTCTTTAAATAGTAAAATCGACAAAAAATCCATAACTGGCTCGAGAATGTTTTTTATAGCAGAAAAATGGTCTCATCGTGGTCGAATGAAGAGAGACAGAAAAATGATGTCTTGAGCAAAGTTGCTTAAAATTATATTTCCTATGAACTTGCTTTTGACATAACCCTTCTATTATGTTTCGTTCAAAAGTTAGCAGCAGTTTGGAAAGTTTGGAACCACCAAATTACCACCACAAGATGGACAACTTGTTCAGATTCAACTTTGGAGAAGACGGCAACGTAATCCTAAGGAGTTATTAATTTCACGGTGAAAAAAGGCTTTTCCGATCACTGTGCGACGACGCTCTGAGCAAAAATGACATGTGCATTATCATCAGGTCATTGACAAGCCTACTATCATAGTAGCACTGGTTGACAGTAGACAGGATGTCCTGGGCCCTAATTGATTTGGGCGCTGTCAGCTGTCAAATAGAAGTATCATCATTTGTTTTGGCTTTGTTTTTTTAATAACTATTTATTTGTACAGGCTCAATCGAATGAATCCTTTACAGAGCCAAGTTATCATATTTGTGTACATCAGGTATCTTAAAAATTAGGGGGAAAGAGCCGATTACTGCATGGCCGTCTCGAGGTTAATAGGAATAACGATTTAACGGATAGGAAGATGGGTGGAATTTAAACAACACATTAATTTTATATCCCTAATTGTCAAAAAACTTAAAACTATACAACTTTGGTTTCCTTTGAACTTGAACATTTTTGAAAAACGAAACAAAACAAGCACACACAAACAGAAAAAAAAACTTATAATAAACATACAGGTTAAACTAACTACAATCTAAGGCTAATGTTAGTCAAAAACACATAAATGAGTTTCATGTACTCCAGATCACGTACAGCCGAAAATATCCCTAACTGGAACATTAGGGTTGTTTACCTCGAGCCCGAAGGGTATCATAAAGCTCAGATCTGACATTTGTTTTGGTTGTTTGTTTTGATGTGAAACACCACAGAAAGCAATCTTTCTGCTTTGTATGACGTGTACACTACCAAAATCTCGTGCAAATTTTTGTCCCTGAGACCGACACATGCAAGCGTCCTTTAGCGCATAAGAATGTGTTGAAAGAGATGAGAAAATAAATTCAACCGAACACATCTTATGTCAAATTGCGTATGTGTCAGTTTCAGGAGACATAATTTCACACGAAATCTTTCTTTGCGTCCCCCAACTATTACGTTCCCCGACTTTACGTTCCCCGACTATTTACAAACATGAATTGCGTCTCGTGTAAAATTCATAATTTCTAAGCGTGTGCACAACGAAAACGAGCATCAAGAGACAAAACGTAAACGAGCAACAACAGACACAACTTACAATGTTGACATTTATTTTGACAGCTGAGCTTGCTGGAGATGTTCTCTTCGTGAAAAAGTGGTCCTTGTCATAGGCCTGATTATCATGGATGACAAGACGTACGTCAGATTGGACTACAGAGAACTTCAAGGAGCACAGGTTTTACACCGTAAAGCGTGGAACGGATGTCTCAAATTGGAAGAAATCGTTTATTTTGCGAAAAATTTGGCATGCAATTGGCGAGTGCGGTATGAAATCGACACCTTTTTTCACTAACCCAAATATGAACGCCAAAATGTAAACAACTCAGCCACTAATCCGAAAACACAAAGGTTCGACACTGTTTTGGCCTGATTTGCGTGCTACTTTGGACTGGTATAAATAGAATGTCCAATTTGTGGAAATGACGATGAATCCTCCAAATTGTCCGCAAATAAGGTCCATTCAGACATTTTGAGTACTGATGAAAGGAGAACTACGGCTTAAGGAGCAGATGACGCGTCATCAAATTAAAAACCCAGTAAACGTAAGCAAAACCATCGACGGAACGGTTGTGCAATACTTCATGGAACATCAAGAAGAAGGTGCGAGAGCTGGCCAGATCTATGAAAAAACAAATGAATACTGATTTAATGGGCTTTTTTGATGGTCAATAAATAATGCAAACGAATTTGAGTTGCAAAAATAAATAAAACATATTTAAGTACAGCGATTTTTAGGTACTCATAATTAACGATATAGTCCTTAGCAGCAATTCGCTGCTATTCATATTATGTTGTGTATAATATTGAGGAGTACCCAAGCTATCATTCCGTGTAAAAACATAGGTTTTGTTTACATTGTTACTTACGACATATTGCACATTTGCTTTAGTCTTGTTTGCTCTTTTACTCCTATGGAGAAAACTCAAACAATGAAACAAAAGTTTCTGCATACAACTCGAGAATCAAGCAAACAGAACCAATCTTGGTAAGTGAGGGTTTTTGGAGGCAAAACATGTGTCTACGGTGATTCGAGATCCCTCCCTCCTCTAGAAGGGGGGCTCTCATACAAATGAAACATAAATTTTAACTAAACATGAGAATTGTTCAGCCAACTAAAACCCAGGAATTGTATTACTCGGATAAGCGGTATGTTTTGAAAGAAGTTTGAACCCCTGTATTAAAACCCTTTGAGGAGTGAGAGCCTCTCTTCATAGGCGCGCTCCTTTATCAGTCAAAACCAGATTCATTGCAAAAGAAAACAAAGTATGACTCCGATACTGACCATGCATCAGAACCCTAGTCATTACCAATTCAAACTACAGAACATCAAATAGAAAATGAGAATTCACATAGATGAAGACTGACTATGTTTTCCTTGTGCAAATTCATCCTCGGTGGTTCAATCCGAGTATTGTAACGTTTCACAAGACATATAATGTAATAAGGGCTAAGATGTGTTCCTTTGACTACAAAAACAAATATGTTTCCTAGTTTGAATTAATTCAGACTAGGGTTCGGTGGTAGATCTGATACCCCGTAACGCACCACGAAAAGGTGATCAACCAGCATTACGGGTCCCGTGCCTTGGTCATAGAAATGAGAGCCGCTGGTATTAGGTAGGTTCTATGGCAACTTCAATTAGGTTCTCCAGCTTACGAAATCCTCTTATTCTTTAGGATCAACATCAAAATTTCAGGGGCCATGCTGCGCCAGGGAATGGCAGCGCAAAACTCCCGTTGTGTGATGGAAGTGTTGTCAAACAGGTCAGATGCAAACCGAACGAAATGTTCTTCAGGCACCTGGATAGCTTCAACAAAAACTGCGATGAAGAAAGTATACGATCGGAATTTGCATAAAGCCGGTCGCGATTCGTTCAAATTAGAATACAATCGTTTAAAACTAAACCACCTGGAATACTGGATGGATCGCATAGTACTGAAGTCATGGGCTAAGTCTGAATGATTCCGTTTGAATAGTAGACGAAACGGCATTCGATTCGGACGATAAGGTTGTCACGCCAGGGAGACAATCAATATCCTATATTTCGAACCTATCATCACATGGGCCGGGACCAACGGCTTTACTACCCTTCATAGTAGTTATAGTAGATGAGAGTTTTTAACCAAACAAATGCTGTGTTTCCGTACATGGGTGATTATGTATGTGTGTGTTGTGTGTTTTTCTGCGTAGATATGATTGTATGTGATCTTGAAACCTATAGAGTTATGCAATCAACAATTAAGTGAGTTGCTCATTATGCCCTGATTGTTCTCAGTTGACCTATTTTACCAGCATTTTTTAATTTAGGTTAACCTACCAAACATACTTTGTAATATAATTGTTATTGAATACACAACAAAAGCAAACAAAAATTACTCCACGCACGGAGAATACATAATATAACAATTAATGTATGAAAAGCAAACAAGTCAATCGCATCAAAGTACAGACACATCAACCGAGTCAACACTAAAATGGAATTTCCAATGTTGTTCGAAAAGCGAATATGAGGGAACTGTGGGTGAGGTGAACAGTCTAAGCAGACACTATAGTTGTTATTTTTTATTTTCTCTATGCGCGGAATAATGAACGATGATGTTTTACAAGGGAATATTTTCTCATCATCATAATGGGGCTCAAGAAGTGGAAAGTAAATTTAGCTTAGAACTAAGATATGAAGAGAAAATGTTGAAATATCCGTTAGTGTACGCCAGACTGTGAAAATTGAATAGAAGTAGTTTGAGAATTGAGTATCCGATCAAGCACACAGTCTTTTACCACGCCTCCTAAATGCTCGATAGGCAAGGGAAGGATATCCCTGGCAAACATACTTTTTCATAAAAAAAACTATCAAGAACCCATAAAAAATTAAACCGTTCCATAAAAAGACATTCATGGTCCATAAAATTTCTGGTCAATATCCAAAATAAAGCGGATATGATCCAAACAATTATCAATGTGATCCATAATTTACAAAAAAATTAGTATAAATACATACATTTATTTGTTCAACATCATATTTAGGATAAGACATAATCAACAATAGTACGCCACAATACTTGGTTTGCGGCTGCCGCTCTCCAACCTCGGTCACGCCCAATGCTCGCCAGGTCACGCTCCACCTGGTCCACCCATCGTGCTCTCTGCGCTCCACGCCTTCTTGTGCCCACCGGATCAGTAGCGAACACCAACTTCGCAGGGTTGTTGTCTGGCATTCTTGCAACATGCCCTGCCCACCGTATCCTTCCGTTTTGGCCACCTTCTGGATGCTGGGTTTACCGTAGAGTGCAGCGAGCTCGTGGTTCATCCTTCGCCGCCACACACCGTTCTCCTGCACACTGCCGAAGATCGTCCTTAGCACGCGTCACTCGAAAACTCCGAGTGCTTAGCAGGTCCTCCTCGAGCATGGTCCATGTCTCTTGTCCGTAGAGGACCACCGGTCTTATTAGCGTTTTGTACATGGTTTATTTGGTGCGGGGTGAATCATTTTAGACCGCAGTTTCTTCTGAAGCCCGTAGTAGGCACGACTTCCACTGATGATGCGCCTTCGAATTTCATCGTATTATTGTCAGCCGTCAGTAAGGATCCGAGGTAGACAAATTCCTCCACCACCTATCCCCGTCTATCGTGGCATTACTTCCTAGGCGGATCCGGTCGTGTTCGGTTCCGCCTACCAGCATGTACTTTGTTTTCGACGCATTCACCACCAGTCCGACCTTTGCTGCTTCGCGTTTCAGGCGGGTGTACAACTCTGCCACCATTCCAAATGTTCTTGCGATAATGTCCATGTCGTCCGCAAAGCACACAAATTGACCAGATTTCGTGAAAATCGTACCCCGATTTTGTTGAGCCCGGCTCGTCGCATTACACCTTCCAGAGCAATGTTGAATAGAAAGCATGAGAGACCTTGTTGCAGTCCCCGACGAGATGCGAATGAACTGGATAGTTCACCCGAAACCCTTACGCAGTTTTGCACACCGTCCATCGTTGCTTTGATGAGTGTGGTCAGCTTACCAGAAAAGCCGTTTTCGTCCATAAAAAAATTTGCAATAAAATGTCAAAAATGTACCGTTGTATATCTAGAAAATGATCGATGAAATTTTGCGGATTACCCATACACATGGGTCAAATGATCCGAAAATGGTTTAATGGCGTTCCATAAACTTGCAAAATTGATCCGAAATGTACCTGTAATAAAATAAAGGCAAATGATTCTTACATTATTGAAAATGTTCCAAAAATAAATTGTAAATAAATTGATTAATGAATAATTAACTATAAACTTGTAGAATTGATCCTTAGTAAATCATCTTTGTGCATACATATGGATATGATCCATGAATTATGCCTTCATTCTTAAGTTTTTATAACATTTTTTCAAATTTTTGGTAAAATAAGGTTGGAAAATTGATCCCTAACATTCCTGTGAAACTGATGCAAATTTTGAAGTTTTCTCTCCTCATGCTTAAACGATTTCAAATCGTGTCCATGACAACATTTTTAAGATTGAGCACATTTGCTTACCCAAGTAACGCACAAAACATCCTTTTAGAATGATTTATAATTGTTTGTATTATACATGTATTGCAAAAACATGTCAAGTTTGGAGCGGAATGTAGCGGTGTATTCTATATTACTCTGACAAACGGTCGAGCTAAAAATACCTTTTTCAGTGCTGCAAATGATTAAAATTGTCCTTAAAAACATTGTTCCATACATTTATAATACATAAACAGGTCAAGATTTTATGGGTAGTTCTTTATAAAGTTGAAATAACATCACACCAACGATGTTTTGAAAAACGTGTTCTTTTTCTCATTACGATGAATTTGTTGTACAAGATTTTGGTTTCACTGCCAACGGGAATCATATAGGGAACGTTCATTAATTACGTCACGCAAAAATTGACTTTTATGACCCCCTCCCCCCTTGTCGTTTTTTGTATGGACCTTCAAATTTTTTGTATGGATCGTCACGTTTTCTCAAATCCCCTCCTCCTACTGCGTGACATAATTAATGAACCTTCCCTAAAGATGGGCTTTAAATGGTGAGTTGACAATTTCTAAGGAGGGTGCGACCGACCTCTGGTCCTCACAAGTTCCTACCTCACGCCTCCACGAGTCACATGATCACAAAAGACTGCCAGCTGAAACATGGAGACGCTGGTGGCGTAGCCTGGGCAATGTTGTCAATCCGACAATAGCGAAGTGAGGGGGTGCGACCGGTAAATCATATCATAATTTTCCATTCTCATATCTTTCAGGTCTTCCAGGTCGTCAAGTATTATAAAATAATTTAAAATTCTTTTATTTTCATAGCGGTCATACATTGCCTAAATTTTCAGATTCATAATGGATGCGCAAGTTTGTCTACAATTGCAACAAAACAGTAGTCGGCACACATGTAATTTTCAGTTCATATTACAATATACCCTCACTATATATTTTATCTTATAGGACATTGTTTATTCATAACCATTATCATTCATCTCTATCATCTTTATCATCATTATTATCATTTTTTATCATTACTTGTGTTTTCGTGATTTATATTCTAACATAAATATTTGTTTGTTAAAATTTAAAGGTTATATATATATACACCTTAAAGGTTGTATATACTTTTAATTGTTTTGTCCTTTATATCGAATTATCATTATGATTGAGAAGTATTTAGTACCTTGATTAAAAGAAGCTGCAACGGAATCTATGGTAGGATTTTGTACTTATTACCTAATGTGTTTTTCATTTCCTGTTTGCGAATAGACCTTCTTCCAAATCTGAGCTGGTTTGATTCGTTCAGCGCTGTTTGCCATTCGGCTAGTGTCTGATGTTACAGTTCAATTTTTGGCATTACTGTACCATAACTCACAATATCATTATATTTGATGATATTGTTTTATCGATTTTACTTCATAGATGATTTAACCATTGCTTATTGTTTTTTATGTCCATTTGTCTTTAACTTTCTGTCAATTAAATCTTCCCTGCTTTCCCAAAACAGGAGCAATAACTATTAGGCCAGCAAAAATAAAAGCGGATTCATGTTATAAAATCAACATCAAGCTGCAAATAGTGACCATGGCAACAGTAAATTAAAATGTATAAATGTTAGTTCTGTAAAATTTAACAAACTTTTTCAGGATACCACAAATCAAGATTTTGGTGAAATGCTGCTATCAGTGAAAACGAACGAAAACGCGCTCAAGCGCGAACCACGGAACTCTACACTAAAACACTTGACTACATTTCTTGCATTTCAGGATCAACCGAATGGAGTTCGTATATAATAGATATGAATGATTGTATTATTTTTCATTTACATAAATATATACACTATTATATAAATATTTCATATGAACGGGAGGGACCATCAGGGCACCCGATTGAAGCACTCTGGATGGGGAGAGTGGAAATGCCAACTCCCCATTGCTAACAGTTTGTGAATAAAGGGCGGGCTCTTCTCCCCGCCCATTGGGGCATCCTTATGTTAGATAGCTTGCTCTTGTGACCAATTGTTAAGTCTTGTTGTTGGAAGGAGATTCTTTATATCCCTGTGGATACGTATAAGTGATGTTGCCTATCGATCTTTCCAATCCCTTTTTGGCCCTTCATACAATGACAGGACTAGGATAATCAGTGGTTATTAAAGCTTGATCAAGTCTAACAGAGAGGAGAGCCTATTGCTGTCGGACGTAGTTTCCGTGCTACAATGGGTGGTAGTGCATATCATACATACAACGGGAATCATATAATAGATACTCAGAGTTTACTTTTGAACAATCTGAGTTGGCTTAGCGAAGAAGCTACAAACCTATCACGCCAAGGACTAGTGTTCAAATCCCACGTGATGTTTATATTTTTGTATTAGGACATTTTTTCCATTTTGTGTTTTATAAGGCTTCATATTTTGCGCTTTTTGCGTTTTATTAAAACTAGGTTGCATAATTTGATATAGTAGCCACGACTTGTTGTGCTCTACTCCAAGTACTAGAAATACCAGGATTGAAGAACTAAGACAGTGGAAAGCGGCCTATATACGAAGCTAAGCGTCTCCAAGCTAACGACTGGTTCAAGCATTTGCGCGGGAATGTTTTTTGTAGTTAGGTCCGACGGGCGATAGCGAGAGATTTATTAAGAAATTTGAAATAACAGTTTGATCAAACCTTAGATTTGACCTTTAGTTAGTTACGTGTACGAGTGCTCTTTGCCAAATTAATTGGAAAACATGTGTCGCAGTTGCGGTCGTGAGAGAACGTGAGATCGCAAAAGTAAGTCAGCTTTTAGAAAAATTGCAAATCTTCTCCAACGCGATCCTTCTTTCACAGCGATATTAAATCCGTATAGCTAATTCACGGACAGGTTAATAAATCTGAGTAGTAGCGCTGTTAAGAATCGATTTCTCCGTAGCCAAAATAAAAAACAAATTAAACCCAAAATTTGGAATGATTCCGGCATAATATAAGGATCATTATTTAAATGCACAAAGTTGAATTGTTCTGGACTATATTTAGAAGTTTGTGGTTCATTTTTCGAACCTAGGTATTATGGATCATTGGCGATTTATTTATGGAATGAATTCAATAATTTATTGATCATGTTATAATATATTTAAGTTCACAAACGTTACATTCTGAGGATAATATATCAACTTCACAAGTTTAACGAATGATATTGAACCTTTTATGAATCATTTGCAACATGTTTATGTGTAAACAATTTTATCAATCATTTCCTATAAATATAATGTTATGGTACATGTTTGGCATTTTATTGCTAAAATTTAGATAAAATATGGATCACATTGCTGTATTTCATGGATCATTTTGATTGTTTTTATAGATTATGGGTCAAAACTACGTTTTTATGGAATGAATTTCATTTTTTTATGGATCATTTCTTCAGCTTAAAGATGCAAACTTAGGGCTACCGATATCCTGTTGGCTGGCAAAAGAATGCATGCTCATGCACTACCAGTGGCTTGGAATGGTTCTAGCAATTGTTTGTTTACACTTCCACAATGCCTACCTGGACAAGAAACTTTCTCCCGCTGGACGTTTATTTTTGAAATCACAACTTCTGTTAACCTAATAGAAAAACACCAGTAATGTGTTAAGTTGGAAATGTTAATTAACATTTGCAATTCCATGTCAAAAGAGATGAAAAAATCCATGTTCGATCAAAAATATTTCCTTCTTTCCCTTATTATAAGTATACCTTATTTATATAGTTTTATAAGTATACTTTATTTTGCTTGACCTCGCTTGGATATTAACTTATTTAAATACGTTCAGCATTAAGTTGATATAGCAAAAACACTCAAATTCATTGTTTTAAATGGTTAAGAGATGTCAGTCCCTTTCAAAATCACACTGAAAATTAATTTTAAATAATACTACGAATTTAAAGGTAGAACTAACCAATCTATTAGTTGTTTTCACAAAAAACTAATTGTATAGATACCTTCGTAATATATGATCCACGCGCAACTGTCAAAAGCACTGAAGCATTTGTTCACACAGAAAGAACATTCGTGCATTGTACGAAAACAATATAAAGCAGTACGAATATTTTGTCACAAATTAAAAGAGAACTCTCTCAGGTCGTTGCATGACTGGCTGACAGATCTACTTTATCGACTCGAAATTTCATTGAAACATGAACAACCACGTGGAGTTGTCCAGCATTTTTTAATGTTTCTGACATGGGATTCGACCCTGTATTTTTAAGAAGAGCTGATCCTGAAACCGTGGTTTTGAATGTAAATGTCGAACTTATTTCGAACTGTTATGCTATTTTTTCTACACGAAACTCTGAGAAAACAAAGAATTTACCGTTTTTCAAAATAAATTGAACTATCGCTATAATTTAAAAAATAGCTATATATACTACTCAAATTTTCATAACAACTTTCCCTGTTTTTAATACCGTGGCTCTTAAACCGTTTCTTGTATTATTATTTTTTGTTTTTAATGCATGATCCACACGTGCATTCATATAGTCTAGGCAATAGATAATGTTCTGTTTAATTTATAAGATTTTTAGCGTATGCAAGCAACTCCCCAAAGCTTCAACGGGTATAACTATATTTCATAAATTTTACGGGAACGTTCAACCAACACAAAATACAACTATGAAAACTTCAGGCAATCGGAATATCTCGTCCTTTTGTAGATTTCTCGACAACTTATTCAAACCGACGTTTCTGACTTCGTAAACAAAGAGGGGAAGTAAGATTCAAACGTAAATTTCTCCAAACTCTCAGAACCCCCACGGAAACAAGCATCACCATCATGTTAGGGAAATGTTACTCGTGGTATTGGTAGTCCTTGTTTGCATGAAAGTCCCCTTTTGTTAACAAAATCAGATACGTCGTTTTTAAAAAGTTGTCGTTATTAAGGCAATTAAAAATATGTGCAATGTCTCATTTTAATACTGAAGACCTCGAAGAAAAAGACAACAATTTTCTTTTCAGACGTAGATCCCGGAATTGAAGTCTCAGATAGCCTAGTAGATAAGTACACGGTATTACCCAGCCAAAGATGGTGATCTCGATTCCCGGTCTAGGTATAGAATATCAATGTGCTTGCCGCACAATACACAAATTCATACATTGGTGTTGACATAGACAGCTCTCAATTAATTGCTGTGGAAGTGCTTCGAGGAAAACTAAGTTGGAAGCACTGGAAAATTCGTTGAAAAGAACTTCGAAGTCAGTTAGCAGAAGATCCAAAAATAATTGAAAATACCAGTTGCACCACCAGCAGAAATCCTTATTCCAATTTTATTTGCCAGAAAACCCAGCACTAGAGGCAACAGTCGCACACTTGCCGCTGTCGGTCCAATTTTTCGCGAAAATTTATCGCCACAAAATCGTTTATTTACACTTCTATATCATCTTCAAGCACGAGCAGCTCCGCCAGAGGCACCAAAGGCAAAAGTAACATTCTCCTTATACACTGAAATCACACACCCACAATCGCTGTATCGGTAGCCAAGAGGAGACAGCAATTTAATTTTTCACGCTTTGCCGAGCACCGCCAGGTGCACTTTTGTTAACTCTAACAACCAGAGTCCGAACGAAACACCTACAGACGATATCCAGCGACGATTACACACGTGTTCCGGTATGTAACGTAACGTTGGTGAAATTGAACGAGCGCGACAATTTTCGGAACTATCTTCGAATGACTCAAGACGCGCGGAAAACTCAGCGAACGCACAACCTAACTCGAACGAAGGAAAACGACTGGCCTAGCCGACCGGCCGACCGAATCCCATGTGGGAGGCAGTAACTACTATACTTTATTCGATCGAACGGAGAGGCCCGGTGCCATATGATTTTCCGAAGGAGTTTTCTCTCATACAAAGGCTTGTGTGATGTCGCTCTCGATCTGTAGACTGGTTTGACTGTGACTAAAATTTTTGTATGATAAAACATCATCAGTTGATTCAGAACACTAATTCGATTCCTACCATTGGTTATATCCATGAGACAAATCGAGCATTTAACATTTTCGAACCGGTCTAATTCCGCCGCTCTCCCAATTTAGAACCAACGAACGAACAATACCTCTGCTCCTGAATCAACACTGTGCAGCAGAGCGAGCACGTGCGCTTGTGAGCTGAAATGAGTAGCAACCGACCGAAGGATGCACAAGCTCCGGCTCAGCAATATTTTTAACATCAAAACATTTGAAACTTATTTAATGAAGGCGAAGAAAAATAGCCGCTGAAAACACTAAACAACTAGCTCCGGTAGGAAAACCACTCAGCTCAGGGCTAGTGATGGCCGGTTTTCAGGTTTTCACGTTACCGTCAGATGTTCTCACTTCACTCATTGCGCGTGCATTGTTACCTACATACTATAACAACAACTACACACTAGCTTAAAGTTACTCCTCCAAATGTGGGGCCGGTCGTTAGGCTCACTGAGCCGAGAAGGAGTTTTACGGTTGAGTTCGGAAAAAGAAGGTAACGTAGCATCTACGGTACAAACAACCGAGTGTATTTAGATAAAGCAGTGCTCAGCCGACGTGTTAGAGAAAGTTTGTGAAATGATTGAAATGTCAAGAAAGTATAGTTTTGTATTTGTTGTCCAGGGTAGGTGTACCAGGTATAGCATTGTTGATCAGGGATGGTTTCATTCATTCATAAAGGAAGGGAACGACTCAAAGCTCCCGGACTTCTATTTCAAGCACGGGGTAAACGTTAACCTTCAGCACTAATTTTTGCAGTTTGGTGCTTTACTAGATGCTGTAAAAATGAACGTTGTACGTTAACGTTAACCCCGTGCTTGGAATAGGTTCCTGGGGAGCTGTAGTCGTTCCTTCCTTTTTATGGATGAATAAACCATCCTCTGATCAGCAATGCTATACCTGGTACACCTACCCTGGACAACAAATACAAACATTATATTTTCTTGACATTTCAATTCTTTTCATAAACTTCTTCTCAACCCTTCGTCGGCTAGCTACTGCCTTCCACACATTTGGTTCCAAAGCGCAACTCAGCAAGCCGGGAAAAAAGCGTTCTAAGTTTGCTTTGTACCGTTGCTCTGTGTGTATAGGGGAAAGCAGTTTTGTTATTTTCTCAAATTTTTCCA
>JASCZW010009847.1:0-26398 GCA_034211315.2 Aedes japonicus
TTTCGTGCCGAAAGACATAAATCCGTCGAACTGCCCGGAGGCACGGCCAATAATCGAGACTTTTGGGCTTTATCCAAAGCAAAGCTTCGAAAATTTATAAACCAGCGGACGACATCCAAAAATTTAAAAAGATTGGCCGAAGTGGTCAAAATGGTGGGAAGTACCACTGTGCAGAAACTAATGGGTCATGTTCAAGGAAAAGTTAGAGTCTAGGCTATGATTAAATATTAAATAGAGTAAAATATTATATAAAACACAAATACAAATATGATTTGCCAAATAAAGTTATTAAAACTAAAAAACATGACTTTTTTGTTATTTTGAAAGTGTGATTATACTTTCTGGAACAGTCTATAATTGAATAAGAGCTTTGCCGAAGATTGGAAGTATGCACGAAAGTTGGGGACATTTTTATTATTATAGCCACAGTACGTACCGAAAGATCTGGTCTCTCCTGCAATATTTGCTTCGTTTTGTTCTCCCAGCCTTCCTGGCTGTTGTCAAACGTGTATCGAAAGAACTAAGAACGTTATGGACAATGCTGGCTGGAAAACCAAGCTGTTTTACAAATTCTGACAGATCCGAATTTTCATTGCGTTCCATAGTATCACCAAAAATTGATTTTACACAATGAACAGACATACGTTCATCAGTCTGCGAAATATTTCACGCGTTGATGATTTAGGGGTGTCAGATTTTGTCGCGAAGAACCCATACGCTGTATCCAGTGAAATCATGGCGGCTTTACAGTAAGGCTAACCGTAAATTTCCCTCAATTAAATCATAATAAAGTGATATAAAGCGAACAAGTCGATCGCCATGATGTTGTTGTGGGTTTGTCGATTATTGAAGAATTAAAGACATATTTGGTACAAAGTTCGAACGCAGAGGCTAGAGTTAACAAAACAGCTCAACCACTGCAAAAACTCAACTCACCCTGCGAATATTACTCAACCTGTCGTGCAAAAATGCTCACTGTCATTTCTCCCGTCCCTCTGTATTTGGTAGAGGCATGGCTGCCGTAATACTTTCTTGAACAAAGAATTTTTCTTCACTTTCAATTTATTTTCGTCAGCATGAAGTGCCTTCTGACACGCTACAAAACCAATTGTTTTCAAACTCACCCGAGCGGTTTGCCACCCGGGTAATTAGATATATGATACGATGTGTCAAAAACTGCCAGCAAGTTAGCAACAAGCCGGCAAAATCCATTCTCACTCACAACTGGGAGCAACGCTGCAAACAATTTTAAATCAACAATTAATTTTATAGCGAGTTGCTCAAGTCAGTAAGGATCCCACAGAAGAGTAAATTTGTCACATCATAGGTTCAGGATAGCCAGGAAGGAACAAAAAATGCCACACGAAAAGTTCCATAATTAATCGTGGTAAGTTTTCGGTTCAACTTCATTTGCATAGTTAAAATATGCAATGAAATCTGGTGCTCTCGGGACTCGGGCTCTGAAACCTGCACTGCTGAATAGTGAGTGCTGGAATTGCCGACAGCGTTCGGGCGACGATGAGGAAGCTAGAATTAATTGGAAACTTCATTGTGCAACAGAGTACGCAGGAATCTGTCATAATGGGGACAGTAGATGGAAGAAGTGCGGTACGTTGCCTTAGTTCCTGTTTTAAAACAATGCGAAAATTATGGCATTCTACGAAACGATTACACTTCAATTGGTATCTACCACAAACAAGTTCGATTTAAGTTCAGATATCGATTTGTTTTACCATTTGATTCTCAAGGGCCCTTACAACAGTTTCCCTTATAAGTATGCAATTTATAATGCTAATTGATGCTGACTGCAGCACTTACTGCTAGCTTTGCATTCCATCCACGGCAAAGCTTGCGTTAAGAAGATTGATTCATTTGCAGCTAATTTCATTTCATGCTTTCCCGGGAAGTTTCCCATCATCTACCGGCTCTTGAAAGTTGCGCTCCCGAAAAATTATCTGCACGTAATTCCAATTACCACGCTGACTCCCGTTCCTTCTAATTGATCTTCATCGCTGGTCTTCAGTAAAGCAAAATTAATTTTCTGTTATTAATGGGACTGCATTAAGCAGCAACCCCGAGGCCCCAATCAAAGCCAGTTAGTGGCAGCAAAACTTTATGCCACCGCACTGTGACTGGTGCTTGGACTGGTAATTGGATTAGGCACGGTCTAATGAAGAACCGATGGAAGGCCGAGCCGGATGGTATCTAGAAGCCTCTTCTAGTTCTGCCGACAGAGCTTTTCTACCGGATGGCCATCGAAAAGTTCTATCGGTTTCATTTGTACAACTGGCCGGTGTGTTTTTGTTGTGCGCTCTTATCTAAAATGCTCATAATGAAAGCAATGCAATACTATAGTTTCCGTTCCGAAGGGCAGTTTCAATCAATGTCCATTAGAACTGGCCTAGCAAGCTGCACAACCTGATGCCAACAACCATATTTTTGTATGTTAGACAGGGTCAGTACCTTTGGCGAACGAAATGCTCGAAGGCCATGCTGTAACGGCCAAATCCATAATTGATAAATGGCGCAAAAATTGCCATGAAAGTTAATGTTTTACTGCCATTCAACCAAAGTACATGTGGCACAGTACCAAAATTCTTCTTGGAAATTCAAGGCTACACTCGAGACCAACTGGCAATGATGGCTGGCCACCGATTCAAACAACCTAGTCAGTCCTGCTGGATAGTGTTCCTATTGCCGGTACGTGTGAACCCATAAATCAACAGTATAGTACTGGATGGGGTAGGTTCTGTTCTGTGGAACGCATTCAGGAGCACTGTAGCGGCGATGGGAGAATCAATTTTTGCATGTTGGTGCAAATGGCGAAGCGAGTCAATTTATATGAATATGATTTTATGATGAACGGATTCAATTCGCAACTGGAATGACAATCAAGCTCAATTTTATTTTCCAAGGTTTATGCCGTTTGAATGTTTCTTTTCTGAACTTCCGAAAATAAATTCACTTTGATTTTCACTCTAGAGAGATATTTAGAGATATTTTGACAAAAAAGCACCAACTTTTTCTCGAGCTATCGAATCTTGTCATCAATTATTTGTAAATTTTATTTCTGAGTATTTAATGATAAATGTGGAGCTAATCTGAACATAGAGAAATGGGTGTATTATTTAAACACTTTCATGAGAATCGCTCCAGTGACAATATGAAGTATTTTCTGCATCAATTAAACAATTGGAGTATTTTCTGTATTAAACTTGAAAAGCCCGGAGTTGAGCAAAATAAGGGATCAATGCTTACCAAATGTTCAAAAAAGATTACAGTAATTATTTTTGAAGCTCGATTCAAAGTAAATCTGGACGCACGGTTTAATACACCGCCGTGTCCCTGGTTGTTGGAACACAAAACGTTTGACAGGCATTTGTTGATGTTTCATTGACGAAATGAAAAGTTTTTTCGATTGATCGACGCATCTCGATATTACGGATCAAGGAAATTGAGAAAATAAAATTAATTGTGAACAAACATCTAGAGAATCCTTTGTGGTCTGCCTCAAAAAAAAATCAAAAGTGTTAAAATTCCCAAAGTCAACGGTATGTCTAGTAATCAAACGTTACAAGCATACTCTGTGTGTGGATAGAGCACTGCGCATCTATCATAAAAGGGGCACTAGGGACAAAGAGCTGAGGAGAAAGGTGTTGAGGTACGTGAAAGGCAACCCAGGTATCTCCATACGTGATTCGGCAAAGAAATACGATTCCAACTTTTCCACCGTGCGTAACATCCTTTCAAGAGAAGGATATAAGTCTATTCGTGCCAGTAAACATCCGAATCGCGGCCAAAAAGCGATCACAATAACTATACAAACAAGTTCCCAAGTAACATTGCCAAAACCATCCAGCTATATTAAGTTTTATTTTAGTTTTATGAAAGCCACTGAAGGTAATTCGGTTTTATTATGGCAGCAAGAAATGCCAATAGGTTTCAAATTTAAGTCAGGTTTATAAGGACCTACACAGCTTCTTTACAACGATCTTAAAACATTGACTTCTAAAATTTCTTTAACTCCTATCATAGGTTTTATTTTGACTTTATAAACTCATAATATGCTGTTTTGAAATGCCGTTTTAGTACTCATTTTAATTATCTTATTATGGTCAGTTGAAAAGCATTTTAAAACCGTTTTGCCTCCAGTAAATGCTAATTGGCATTGGGGAAAGCTACCAAGTGACCAGATAGTTTTATAGTAGCCATTGTTAAGATAAATTGGTTTTTTTTTTTCAAAACTGTGATTTCTTGCAATCGCCATATTGAAATATATGAAATAATTATACACGAAATTTTAAATGTAATACACTTGAACTGTAGATCTGAGACAAACTTCGGTATTCGTTTAGATAACATTATTAAGTTTCATCAATTTTCAGGAGTTTCATGATTAATTTATCGAATAGATTTCTTTCAATTTTGTTTTTGTTGTTGTAAAATCGCATAATTTCCGCGGCGCATTAATTTTTAGCTCTTATCGTGCCAATATTCACCATAAAATTAAATGCGCATATGATTTGGAGCATGATACGCTATGAAAAAACTCAATTTGTTTTATATATTTTGCTATCAAATATAATTTCGCGCAACACTAGAACTTTTTTCTTAGCCATTATTTGCTGTTGAATGAATCAGAAGAGCAGAGAATCGAACAAAGCAGAACAACAAAAACCAACCACGGTATCGCCGTGAAGTTTGGCAGCTGTGGTCATTCGGCTCTATGCTGGTTTTGATGGCGGCCAATAGATTTTATGATGGTTTTCAAGTAGTCATAACATCTTTCACTAGAACATTTTCAAGATCTTTATGGTCTTCGAAAGGTTTTATTAATTTGTTTTCACAACCGTCTATAGAGTGGGCCACTGTGTACACATTTCGGCTTTAAAGATGCATAGAGGAGGTGTAGGTGGACAAAACAGTTTTGAATGTAGTTTCATCAACAAAGCCGGGAGGAGTGCTATACGGCTGGAAAAGAACTGAAATTGTTAATAATTTGATGGCTGTATAAAAATGGATGGCGAAACATACGTCAAAATGGATTATAAACAAATCCCCGGACGAAAATTTTACCTGTCACCTGGTCGTGGGGATATCCCTTCAAGGTATACAGATGTTTTTGGTGATAATTTTGCTCGGAAACTAAAAATTTCCCAGGAATATGCAGTTGTGGCCTTAAAACCAAGGTTTTCACCACACCTCACACAATGACGTCGAAGGTTTACATTAAAGTGTGTCTGAAAAAGCGGGTTTTCCCTTCATTCGGCAACACCAGACCAACGTTATGTTTTGGCCGGATCTAGCGAGCTACCACTACCATAGACTAACTCTAAGACCAGTAGGTCCCATACAAAAACGATTTTTTTCTTGGCTCAGTCAGTACTAGAACATCGTCCCAAGCTCGGTCCCAAGCTCAATAATGCACCCCTTATAATGAACTCACATGAACACATTCTCAAATACTCTGTCAAAATAACACAGCAAATCAAAACAAAGGCGCAAATATGTATAACAAGGTGCTGGCTTCAAGGTGTACTTCGGACCAAGGGGTTCTACAACAGTGAACCAATTTCAAATCGCTAGTTACATATTGATTGTTGCCACTACTCTAAGGAGGTACTAGAATGGTATGCTGGAAACAATGTCAATTTTATCGCCAAAGAGATTAATCCTCCGAATTGCCCTGAGTTCAAATCGATCTAAAAATATTGGGCAATTGTCAAGCGAAAACTTCGAGCATGCAGTAAAGAAGTGACAAATGCACAACAAATGAGTTTAAAGTGGAATAAGCTCGCCAGTACAGTGTCACCAATGACTGTGCAGATACTGATGGCATCGACCACAAGTAAAGTGTGACAGTTCGTTGGAAACGGTGAAATGAAATAATTTGTTAAATATCGTTTGAATCGTGCTGAATAAATTTCGTTTTGTTTCACGTTTTGATCAACGATGTATGTTGTTTAATTCTTGAGTTATGATCACTTGAATGCGTTGAAATTTACTTTTAATCGGACTTTAGCAGTATTTTCCTTATCAAGGGGATCAACTAATGTTTCAACCTTTCATGTTCCAAGTTTGCTCAGTCATTATTAAACATATCATTTGATGATTCCTTCTTCTTCTATATTTTGGTGATGACAGGAAAATGCCATTGGTACTTCGCGTATTTGTAGGTATAAAGTAGATCCTACTACAATCCTAAGCCTATTGTCCAGTAACTCCTATTCCTACCTCCCCGTGGTGCCTTCTGGAGTATGAGTAACCATAGAAAAGATCGGGTAACCAATCCCGGTGGGACCTTGGTCATATGCTGACAGGGAAGGGGGGCTGCCCTCTTCATAGGGTGCACTCTATCTGAGAGTCTGTTTTCCATGCCAAGGGCGGCTCAAAACAGCGTCTGTTCTCTATGTTAGGAGCGGCTGATCATCGTCCTCGTGCCAGCGTGGGACTCTAAACAGTGCTGTGCACGATGGTCCTCCGGAGAGACAGGGGGCTGGGAAGACCCGCCAGGCCGCTCTTAAAAAAATCAATTATATAGAAGTTAATACGGATAGACCAGCTATGGCAGATTATGCACGAATATGGATTTCCGGAAAAACTGATGTTGTTGGTCAAAGCAAGGATGGTTCAAGTGGTGTGTGTCGTCCGAGTCTCAGGGACATTCTCGAGTCCCTTCGAATCTCGGAGAGGGTTCCGGCAAGGTGATGGATTGTCGTGTTTGTTGTTTAACATAGCATTGGACGGTGTGATTCTAAAAGCTTGGATAGATACGAGTGGCACGATCCTCAGGAAATCTGTTCAACTCTTTGGCTTTGCCGACGGCGTTGATATCGCAGTACGTAACTTTGAAACGATGGCGGAAACGTACATCATACTTTAAGGCTGACTTAGCTTTCCACCTCAAGTTCAGATCGACGGTGATAAAATAGAGGTAGTAGACAAAATCGTGTATCTGGGCTCATTGGTGACCGCCGAGAACAACACCAGCAGAGAAATACAAAGGCCCTTTATGGCTGGCAAACGTGCCTACTTTGGACTCCGAAGGACGCTAAGATTGAACAAAGTTCGCGGAACTACAAAGTTGACCATCTACAAGACATCAATTAGATCGGTAGTTTTCTTCTTCTTCTTTCTGGCGAAGCATATGTTAAAGCTAGTGACTAAAACTATATGCCCTATCGGTAGTTATCTACGGCCACGAAACATGGACGTAGCTAGTGGAGGACCAACGTGCCCTTGGTGTATTCGAGCGGAATGCGCTGCGTTCGATCTACGGGGGAGATCAGATGGAAGAAAGGACGTGGAGGAGGCGAATGAGCCATGAATTGCATCAGTTGAAGAAATTATTCAGTTGGACAAATTACGGATTTCCCATCTTAACACATCGCTAAAATCGATCAACTACGAAGGGCTGGGCATGTTATAAGAATGTCGGACGACAGCCTTGTTAAAATGGTTCTCGAAAACGAACCGACAGGTACAAGAAGAAGAGGCGCGCAACGAGCAAGGTGGATCGATCAAGTAGAATGCGACCAGCGGACCCTCCGCAGACAGCGAGGCTGGCAAGGTACAGCCATGGACCGACTAAAATAAAGACAATTTCTGTGTACATCTGGTCTGATTGAAAAGGTAAGTTGATCTTAACTTGATGCTACACAGAAAAGAATATTTGAATGTTCATCGCGATGTAAATATTAATGCGAGTAAACAGCAACTTGGAAGAAATATTGCTAGAAAATACGAGCTCTTGCATAAACCATTTTAATCAATATTCTCCCGATTTTTATTATAATCTTATATATTTTGTTTGAAATTTTTACTACTTTTTTGAACTGTGCAATTAAGACTGAACTTATTCAACATGGCTCCCACGTAGCTTGTCGTTCCCGCTCTTCTTCAACAATCCTGTAATTCCTGTCCATTCCTCTCCATTAGGTCGTCCTTTCCTTCTATAACCGGCCAGGCACACCCTTAACGCTGTCGGATAAAGCAAATTCTACATCGGCCAGTCACGAACAGCATAGCTCAGAAACGCTCCTCCAGAATTCCGTAACTTGAATGATGTTTCGTTTCACAGAACCGGCTTCCTCCCATCAACGGCGTATACCGCCGTTCAGACGTCACAAACTTACGAACCGGAATGTTCTCATTGCTTTTACGACCACTGGCTTTACTGACGCATGTCCTTGGTAGAGACGAAGAGTTTTGATCTGCGAAATACCCCAAGAATGACCCCTTCCAACTTGCTTTTTTGAGCAGGCTTTGAAGAAGTACAGTAATCCGTCGTAATCGATCACCGTCCGGATAATTTTGGATCTTATTTCATGGTTGATACCCCGTAGTGACAAGTGTACAGCCTTAGAATTGGGGACGACCCCGGCGTAGTGGTTAACATCAATACCTCTCACGTCAAAGTCACGACTTCGAATCTCACCCCCCAGTTACGAAAACAAAAAAAAGTATTTGGGTGACTACAACGGGATATGAACCAGCCCAGGGCTGAAAATCTCGATAATGAAGGAAAAAACCCTTAGAAATCAAGACCGACAACCAGCGAAGAAAAATAGAATCTATTAAAAGACCATTTTAATATGCTTTCTTGACATAATGAGTCGTGTTGATGAACGTCGCATCATGATTGTATAAGAAAGTAGTAGAGACCAATCAGCCTCTCGTTAAAATTAATAACTCGTATTTGTTTTAATGTAGCATATTGTCACAATATTTAAGAGAAAATATGTTCGAATCCTGCTGAACCCTCCCGCGTGAAACAACAAAAATAATCATTGATGAGGCATAATATGAAAACATATACAAATAAGTAGGCATGGTTTTATTTTAAAACACTGAAGTAAAACAGCGGCCTGTGTCAAACTGTCATAAAAGATTTTAAATCTTTAGAACATCATCTAATCTTTTCCAAAGATCAGAATCAAAATTGAAGAGATCTGATCAAATGATCAGGAATTCTGACCCCTTGGAGCTAGTAGACTTCTGTAGAATTGTTGATTGATGTCGGTGCTGGTGGTGAAGTGGTAAGCGTGACTGTACTTAGCGGGCGGGTAGTGTTTGGGTTGAATCCCAGTCGAGGTCGGTGAGAATTTAATAAGGCGGAAAAATCTAGCCATGTCCTTCGGAAAGGAGGTAAAAGCTAAGTTCCTAATATTCTGCAAACAAATTTATGCAAGTTCCTTCAAACATCGTTACGCCTTAAAACATGAAGTGGGTGAACTGACTGCCTGGAGTTGAATCCGCCTATGTATTGCCAATCGCAGCAACCCTGGTGTGAACAGAAAAAAAAGACAGCGTTATCAGTTGTTTTGCAGCAAGCATGAATGAAAACAGTCAAGCAACTTTGCTCGATGGTCTGTTTGTAATGCTGTCATGCCAGTGTAAAGATGTTGGACATCGTAAGGCACTTCGTGTCCACCGGATATAATGGATTGGCATTTAAAACATTCTCTCGCTTCTAGAGAAAAGCGGGCGTCGAACATAAGCCTGGTAAAGTAGAATATGAAGAGGAAGACCGAGGGTAAGGTGGCCTCATCGTTCCGCGTCTTGAGCCGAGAGAAGTACCTGAGCAAAAAAGACATTGATATGCGGAAGCGTTAATCGGGGACAGGTCGTGTCTGAGTAGTAGGAAATCACCCAATAGGAGCAGTTGAAGCTGCTGGTGAAAAATGTATTTGCGGCGAAGCGCGACATCATGGTCATAATCCAACCCGGCTCTTCTCAGTCTAGAGGACTGGAGCGGTTGTTGGTTGTGGGAACACGTGTTGAAAACTACTGCGTTCTAAATATAGTGACAAAATCCTAAAGAACTCAAATCTGGTAAAATCAACTTAAAGACGCCAGATCGTTAAGACTATAGATCATCAATATACAGTGAATTCGTTTAAATTATGATAAATTGTCCAGTACAACCATTTTTTTTCAAGAACGCACACTAAACCTAAAATTGAAAATTACTTGGCTTAAAAATTTATAACACGAAGAAACCATAAATTGTAAGTATGCTTATAATCAATGAATAGTTATAAATGAATCAATTGAATAGTTATAAATGAAATCACTTTCAACCAGAGCTGATCCAAACAAACAGAATATTTGCCGGGCCTGCGCACTATGGGACGAATGGACAAATTTCGCGACAAAAATCGATAACTCGGAAACCATTAACTTTAGACTCACAATGTCTTCGGAAGGTTTGATCTAAAAAATGATATCTATCTTTTGGTTTGGATGGTGACTAGGGTGGTCCGTTTTTGCTCATAATAAAAATTCTAACTTTTTATTGTTATGGTTTAGCGGAGAATAATCTCCTACAAAATTCAAGATTATTTAATTTGAAGAAACTTTGCTGAAGAAATTTACCTTTTATCTCATCTACGTATCGTTTTATAACAGGTTTTCTAACTTTCCTTAGGGTGGGTCTTGAAAAAACTGTTTTTTTGCTCTAACTTTTTTATTTGAATTTATATTTGAAATCTTTGTTCTAATGAATTTTAGAATATAAGAATACGCATATTTTAATGGTACAAAATCGTTAATAGCTATTACCTAAGACAAGTTATAGAGGTTAAAGTGTAAAAAAAATACATTTTTTCATGACATCTCACTCTCTTATTTGCAAATATTTGCAAAAACAAAGCACGTACACTAAAAGTATAAGCTTTTATCTACAAAATATTTGCAAAATTTTCTGTCCCCTCTTGTCCCCCTTCATAGAGAAACCGTTTTAGAATTGGAAGTTTTGCATTTTTTTCTACAAAACTTTCGATCAGCAGCATCAACAATTATCATTATTGAGCGTGCTGTGGATTCTTTTAACCAACTCCATTAAGCAATCTTAGCAACCCTCATTTGTATACAAATGATAGAATGACATTTGTTCTACGCATCAGCTTATTGAAGAGCTAATAGTTGTGCGTATACGGTGGCGATATCCGTTAGTGGCTGATAGATTTGTGATTTTTCCATTATGAGACACGGTCGGAAATAGCCTAGGTGAGTATTGACATAAGTAATTATAGGTTTATCATGGGAAATTTTCGAAATGACTTATTTTGAAGAAATGGACAAGCGCAAATTGTTTACTTTATGGAAAAATACACAAGCAAACACTGGTAAAAAATTTGAAAATGTATGTTCTGCAGTGTTCAAAGCGTATGGTGTCCAGGAAAATGATAAGTCGGAGGAAGCCAATAACATTTCATCGATTGTAAAGGACACGTGCAGCTTTTTCAAAAGAATTTATATAAAGCATAAACGAAACGGAAAACAAGTTTTCAAATATAACGAAAAATATTTCAATAAACCATTTCCACTTCCCAATCAAATTTTGGAAAACATTCCCACGACATCCAATGATCAGGATGTTGAGATAATTGCATCATCCTCAAACATGGTTCCTCGAGGTAAAAAAACACTCTTCTATTGTTGACAAAATGTATAAAAGGTTTTTTTTAACCATAGGTCGCCCAAAGAAGCGTTTGAATGACCTGAGCTTTGAAAGAAGACGTAAAATTTCTTGCCGTCAAGCCGCAGAAGTAAGCAATTCTGAGCTTATCCTTCTGCAGTCCGTCTGCAATGCAGCAAAGAAAAATAGAAACTCATGCCTTTATAAGATAATCAAAAAAATTATAGCTAACTTCGATAACCTTGAAAACATTCTGCAACGCATAGAAACGGACATCCCAAAACTATTTTCGCCAAGTGAAGCTTTGAGTTTGTTGTTGGACGAATCACTGACAAAAGCTTCTTACATAAGATTGAGGAATGAAACAAAAGTAAGGAATGTTCACATTTTCCCATCTTATTATCAGGTATTTAATAACGGTATTTAGTTCTTTTAATAGTTATTTTATCTTATCTTATCTTATCTTATCTAATACAAACGCAGCCAGTACGAGAAAGCATCCTGGAAATAATTGGGTTAGATGACGCCCAATTATTTTTTTTGTCAATATTGATACTTGCAGCACATCAAAGACATGATACAAGCATCAAAGCGGCCAGGCCTACTGCGTTGCATTTACCGCAAAAGATGATTCTGTAAAATGAGTTGCATTCAAACAAATAGATTTGAACTACAACGCATTTTGTGAATCTACAGGGGAAGATGGATGCGTGGACATACCGTACCATACGCTCCGAGAATAATATTATATTAAAGTAAATCACGAAAATCGAAGTTATGATAGAAACGATAATAAAAAAAAGTTAAAATTATTATGTAATGTCATATAGGAAATTGTTTAAAATATAGTGAAGGGATATTATAATGTATAATCATAATAATAATTACACATGTCAGCAGATTGTTGTCCTGCTGCAATTTTCGATGGGTTTGCATATCTATTATGAACCTTAAAGTTTTGATAATGCTATGATAGCCACGAAAATGAAAATTATTTTACAAAACTTGGAAACTCAATGGATGACCTGAAATAATATATAAAGAATAGTATTTCTAAAATGTCGATGTGCTGTTGCGTTTCCATGCAACGCTATACTCATTTGTGATGAATCTCATAGGTTCAAATGATGACATCCACTGGTTGGTCACTGATCTCATCTCATCTAATTTAAAACAAACGTAGAAGAATTGAACAGCATTTTATTTAATGTGTACATAACAGTTGAAAATCCACATCCAGAAAATTGAATATGATTAAATTATATAATAAACAATGATATAATGAAAATAGAACAATGTTATAATGAAATACTAAATAATATATTAAAAAAAGTTAAACATGTATTCACAAAATACATCTGTAATCCACTACTCTAATACTGAAAAAAATATAGGTATGTGTTAATATCCTGAATGTCCTGTAAAAAAAGGCGTATGATGTTTTCCTTTTTCTGAAAAGCCACAAACTAATCTTAAAGGAAATTTTTGATAAGTTTTCCTTGTAATTTTCTGGAAACATTCCAAAGACAACATTATAAATGTTTGAAGAGCTCGGCTTGATGGTTTCTGATAAAAATTGCTCATACCATATATATTTACATATACATAATCCCATACTGCTAATTGTCGCATGCTAGTCTTAGAGAAATATACTAGTTGAATTTCAGAAGTGCAATTTATAGGTTCATGCTGAAATGAGAAACAAATTGAGCCTCTAGCTACAGAAGATATGGATTTTAAAACATTTATATGTGAGCACACTTGCTGAACACACATTTCCCACAACACAGAACGACTACAAAAACCAAAATGGAACCTCATAACAGCGAGGCGAATAAAATCGGATGGCGAAACACATTAAATATAACAAAACGTGCCGCTTCACAAAACGTGCCGCTTCACATTAAGAAGGAATGGTGGCGGATCTGACAGTGTTTTGAGACTATCATTGTTGGAATTTAAAATATATAATGGGTACTTATCTGAATTCTAATCGGTAACCTAATCTTCATACGATATCCATTGGGGTTCGTTGCATCGAGCAAGTCACCGACGCCACCTCGGCGGTTTTCCGTCCTTCGCCACATTCTTGCACACTGTATGGACACTTTTTAGCAGCGCCTATCCGGGTAGGAAAACACCATCGAATTTTGGACGGATCAGCACGTGTTTGGTCCTCGGCGGAACGGATTTCATGAGAAATTTGGACACTTTTTCTCGAAACGCGTGAGACCGAACTTTTTCCTTCGACGCTACTTTTTCGCTTATTTCAAGAGCACTTTGGACACAAACGACAACCGAAAACTAATGCACTAAAACACTGCATAATGTATGCTTCTCAATGCAAGCTTAGAAATTTGAATGATTTCAAAAATTGAAGGGAAAATGAAAAAATCTGACACCGAAAATTCAAAACGTCCACTCTCCTTCTTTTAATAGTTATTTTATGCTACAAAACTTTTATTTGATATTGTTAGGTCGTGGCAGCGAAGGCTGAATGCCGCCCGGATAAATCGGAAATAAAAATTACGTCGACTAAGACGTGTACAACCATAAGTGCACTCGCGAAGCACACAATTAGTCGAATAGTGGATCATAATTCAATAATTCAGCAAGCAGATGAAGGTAAACATTCAGATAAGCTCAAATACCGCAATTTTCTGGCTATTTTGTAATGGGGCAGATTTTTTTCAGAAAAAGACTCTAATTACATGAAAAAAATCAGACACATAGGATACAAAACAGCTAATAAATTGAAGTATTTTTTACCGCTTTTGCGGAAAGCTGTATCACCTTCTTTCAAGAATCACTTATATGTTTTTTATAGCCGTCATGATATTTTCTTACGGAATGGATGGGACAACGGGACAATCCGTGTATAACAAGCCGATGAAAATGGAGTCATGGTAGACGATCATTCCTTGTTTACAGTAACAATGACTCCTCTACAAAATGAAAAGCAAAACCGGAAAAATTTTGTGGGAAAACGAAGCACCACAATCAGTGCGATCGGTAAGACCACTTATGTTGGAATATGCGAAGGAACAAGCAGATTATGTATTGAAAATCGACAACGATTTGAAAGAACAAATTCAAATTTGAACGTTTTTGAGTTTTTGGCTGACGGTAAAATCCTTAAGGTCCATTGTATTTTTTACCAAACCTTGATCGATGGAAAGATACTCAATATTTTAACAGATACAAAATCGTCGCAATCATGTCCTATTTGTCATGCTAAACCAAGCCAGTTTAATAAAACAAATAGAAACGATTTTCCAACACCAGACGAGGCACTCCGCTTTGGTTGTCAACCCCTACATGCAACAATTAATATTTTCAATTGCTTGTTGCATATTTCGTATAGAGTGGGAGTTCGTGTGTGGCAAATAAGGAAACCTGCTGAAAAACTTTATTTTAAACAGAGAAAAGCAGAAATTCAAGAGGCACTACTCCGTGAGTTCAAGGCACACGTTGATATTCCCAAACAGGGGGGAGCTGGATCGACAACAACAGGAGCATTACAGGAAAATCTCAGGTTGTTACGCTTTTTGATGATTTTAAGTAATTATTGATGCTGCTGATCGAAAGTTTTGTAGAAAAAAAATGCAAAACTTCCAATTCTAAAACGGTTTCTCTATGAAGGGGGACAAGAGGGGACAGAAAATTTTGCAAATATTTTGTAGATAAAAGCTTATACTTTTAGTGTACGTGCTTTGTTTATGCAAATATTTGCAAATAAGGGAGTGAGATGTCATGAAAAAATGTATTTTTTTAACATTTTAACCTCTATAACTTGTCTTAGGTAATAGCTATTAACGATTTTGTACCATTAAAATATGCGTATTCTTATATTCTAAAATTCATTAGAACAAAGATTTCAAATATAAATTCAAATAAAAAAGTTAGAGCAAAAAAACAGTTTTTTCAAGACCCACCCTGAGGAAAGTTAGAAAACCTGTTATAAAACGATACGTAGATGAGATAAAAGGTAAATTTCTTCAGCAAAGTTTCTTCAAATTAAATAATCTTGAATTTTGTAGGAGATTATTCTCCGCTAAACCATAACAATAAAAAGTTAGAATTTTTATTATGAGCAAAAACGGACCACCCTAGTCACCATCCAAACCAAAAGATAGATATCATTTTTTAGATCAAACCTTCCTAAGACATTGTGTGTCTAAAGTTAATGGTTTCCGAGTTATCGATTTTTGTCGCGAAATTTGTCCATTCGTACCATAGTGCTGCGTTGAGAAAACAGTTCACAATCTCTAAACTGTTTTGGACGGATCTGGCATAGTGCTACTACGCGAAACCGGTGATTGAGTGGTACGAAGTCAACGATGTTGTTTTTGTGCCGAAGGATGCAAGTTTGCCAAGTTCACCGTGCTTGAGAGCGGATCCACAGAACTCTACATTTTAACACTTTACAACATTTATTGCATTTCAGGATCAACCGAATGAAGATTATATATAATAGATACGAATGATTACAGAATTTTTCCATAAATATATACACTATTATAAAAATAATTCATGGGAACGGGAGGGACCATCAGGACACCCGGTTAAGCACTCTAGATGGGTAGATTGGAAATGCCAACTCACCATTGCTAACAGTTTGTCAATGGAGGGCGGGCTCTCTTCTCGCCCATTGGGGCATGTCTATGTTCGATAGCTCACTCTTATGACCAAATGTTCATATAATGGCATGATCAGGATAATCAGTGGATATTTAAGCTTGATCAAATCGAACAGAGAGGAGAGCCTAATGCTGTCGGGTTTAGTTTCCGTACTACAATGTGTGGTGTAGTACATTTCATAAATCATACGAAAGAGGAAAGTTCGCCAAACTCGCCAGAACTTTTACCAACAGAAAAATGTATGGGCAAACTTCGGAAAACGACAAAGATTTGAAAAGTGGATGAAAGTTAGCAAGAAAGATGGCGCAAGGGTCGCACAGGATTTGATGGGTAGCGTTAAGTCCAAGGTGCAAACCTGTAGCCTAGGAAAGCTTTGGAGAGCTTTAGCGTTGCAAATACATAGCTGTTAAAGGGCGAACACGAAATTATTGCGACACCGAAAATGTCATGCCAATTTTCTTATAATGTGTAGAATCAAACCAAAATTTTAGGGTAGTTTTATACATATATTTACTTCAAAAATCAAAAGAAAAGTTAATCGATGGAGCCTTGAGTGTAAAATTGAACGCATTTTCGCTTGATGCCCTCCATCATAGTCTTTACAGTGTCATCCGGTACCAGTTTCTCAGTTTTTTTCCATTTTCTTAACATGTCCTTCTCGTCTTTGACTGTCTTCTTGCTCTTCCGAAGTTCCCACTTCATCATTGCCCAGTACTGCTCCACCGGGCGCAGCTCCGGACAGTTTGGCGGATTCATGTCCTTTGGAACAAAATGGACAGAATTGGCCTCATACCACTCCAGGACACTTTTAGAATAGTGGCATGATGCCAAATCTGGCCAAAATAGCGGAGCTTCGTCGTGCTGCTGCAAGAACGGCAAAAGGCGCTTCTCGAGGCACTCAGATTTGGAGATCTCGCCATTTACTGTGCCCTTTGTCACGAAAGGCTCACTCCTCAGTCCGCAAGAGCAGATGGCCTGCCAAATGAGATATTTGGAGGCGAACTTCGACATTTTCTTCTTCTTAAACTTATCGTCCACATAGAACTTGCTCTTGCCGGTGAAAAACTCCAACCCCGGAATTTGCTTAGAATCGGCTTTTATATACGTTTCGTCGTCCATCTCACAGCAGCCATATTTTGTCAGCATCTTCCCGTAGAGCTTCCTTGCCCGAGTTTTAGTCCAGCTCTCTTCTTTGCATTCTGGACGTAGCTCTGCGACATGCAGATCTTTTTAGCCAAATCACGGCTTGAGACGTTGGGATTTGCTTTAATCATCCGCTTCACCTTTCCCTCCGCCTTTTTGTTCTCCGGTCCCGGTTTTCTTCCAGCTCCTTTGCCGTGGTCTGCTTCAACACTCTGGAGACGGTTGAATGGTGAATGTTCTCATTTTTCCCAACTGCCTGGTCAGGAAATACCAGGGGTTTGGAAAGAATTTGTTCTCTCGACTCGCGTTGGTTCACCTCCATTTTCGTTGAATCGAAAAACACGACTTCGAGTTTGACAGCATGTAAACAATACACATCAATGAGAAAGTGTGCAAAATTTGGTTGATTTTTACCTAATGGTAAAAAAGTTATGCCCTGTTGAATGTGTCGCAATAATTTCGTGTTCGCCCTTTATGTGTTTATTCAATCTCTGAGAGCTTAAAGAAATCCGACTTAAAATCAAGTTTTGGTGGTATTTTTTTTCTGTTGCATTTTTTTTCAAGAACAATCTTTGATTACAATCATCTAAAAAATGGTCAATCAAAATTCGGGTTGCTGTAACACATCCCATATATCAAAAGACAGCCCATATACTTCTCGATACAACAGCCAATCCTGTTTGAAGTGTTTTCATTCCGTTTGGAAAGTTAAAGAATAAATTGAAATTAGTATAGAAAACACCATACCATAACCCTATATATTTAGTACCTGTCATCCCCACGATCCCTCGATGAAAACATGCATCAGGTGGTCGTTTAATGGAATTAATTCCTATACCATCGTCCTCATCGTGGTTGATGACCGACGACTTATCGAACGTATGAGCTATTATATTCATGGTCCATCGTGGTGTGCTGACAACTGGTCCCTGGATGCCAATGCCGTCCAGGCCGGAACATCCGAAACGGCTCGTGGCGGTGTTAATATTATTGTCCTAGCGGCACCTATTGAGAGGCAACATCAATCGGGTATACAATATATGTCCTATCTAAATGTTTGCCACCGGCAAACCCGGACCAGTATCCGGCCCACGGTACATGAACCACTGAACCAAATAAACGAACGCCATTCTCGGGCAAATTTATGCGTTTTGCACCCCGCTATCTCTCTCTCCAAAGCGCATCAATTATTCAATGTGATCATTGAAGCGCCAGGGCAAACAAGACTGTTAAGTTCGCAAATTTTGATATTTTCATGACATGGGTGGGGAAAATCTATTGGGTATGGATTAGCGTGTATGTTTTACGCTCGAAAACCGGCATCTGTGTTGGCTAATAATAACTAACTATCCCGGTCTAATGATTTGCCAATTAACGCAGAAATGAGCACCCCCTCATCGCACCCAACTTTTTCCCATAATCCATCCTAGGCTTTTAATTCCTGAATGTGTGCAAAAGCTATTTTGAAATTAATTATTCGGACTTTTGCTGTCACTTTCAATTTTCAGCAAATGCGGATTGGTAGTGGAACATTTTATTAGTTACCATGGATGGTCGCTGCCATTTTTTTAAAACCTTGCAACATCTAACCAAACAAAGTTGCACACTAAACCATAGAATTCCAGTTGAACTGTTTTTGCAGCCATTGTCAATTGGTTGGTTTGCATTTTTCTTTTTTGAAACATATGGAATTAAATCGTACCCTAGCTGTTAGTGTAGTACTCCTGGTGCTTTATGGTGTACCCACCAACAAGTCCGAAAGTTGATATCATCCACACAATGCAGCAGACGTGCATAGTGAGGGGTGGAAAATTCGTTTCGGGTTGGAACGATGAGCGCGCAGTGCATGGTCCAAAAAGCAGTGTTAAAGGATCATCCCAACTTGAAGCGGTGGCTAACGGAAAAAGTTTTATCCTATTGAATCTTTCATGGCTGAAGAGTGAGTTTTCGGAAAGTGATTTTCCCGTTCAGGATTACGTGTAACTGATTTAAAATGAATGAAAGTGCAGAACAATTAAGTGAATGGTTGAATAAACTTCAAGTTCGATTGTTTCTATCAAAGGCAATAATACATCTGTCGCATACGGATGCACAGCGAGAACTGATGGTTGGTCTACTAAAATTGTTTTTTGTTTGTTTTCTATTCTTTGTCTTATATACTATTTAACAAATTAAGTGTTTTAATCCAATTGGCTCTTCAGCTTTGTTATATGTGTTTTATATGTTTAGTCTCCTAATATTTATATGTTTAATATCGATTGATAGACTCAAGGAATCGCTCTGCGAGTAACTTTATCTCGGTCAGACGGTGGACCTCAGATGTTCTTGTCCTTGGAGGGGTATTCAGGATCATCCTGAGGAACTTATTTTGAACACGCTGAAGTTTCAGGTGATGTGTTTTTGCGCAACTTTCCCAGATTGGCATGCCGTACTCGATGACTGGAAGTATGATTTGCTTGTAGACAGCAAACTTGTTTTTCAAGAATAATGTAGACCTTCTGTTGACCAATGGGTACAGTAGATTCAACAGAACGTTACACTTTGTGACAGTGTTGTCTACCTGCTCCCTGGAAATAAGCTTGCTGTCAAGGGAAACTTCTAACTGAATGGGTCCATTCCACCGTTGTGTTGTTCAGGCTTATTTTAAAAATCCTCAGGTGGAACAAGTTTGGCAGAGTTGGAGTTTGGGAAGAGGATGCCATGGATCTTCACCGCGTTGATACAGATCTTCCATTCGGTGAAGTATTTGGACAGGACACTTAGGCTTCGTTGCAGATTCGCTGTAGGCGCTCTTGTTACCCTAGCATTGAGGACGACTGCGGTTTCATCGGAAAACAATGACAAAGATCCATTTTCAGGGAGCGAGGTGAAAAGGTTGAACAGAAGTGGACCTACAGTGACCGGCAAAAATAAAGATTCACCTTTGATCTATGTATTATCGTTGAGAAAAAAACACGTATTTTTGAAAAAGTAGGGTATTCCAATACATTTTTCTGAAAAAGAAACATAGACGAACCATTTCAGTACAAAAATAACGATCACTTTTATTCCTTACATAACATAAAAAACAAAATTATTGGAGTTTAGTAAAATACGTATGACATAAAAAAAGATCCACTTCATGTATGAATTAAAAAAAATCGAATGAGTTGGAATCAACTCTTCAATAGTCAATATGACCTCCCTTCGCTTCAATGATGGACTGCAATCGTTTCGGGATGCTTTCGACTAGGTTTCTGAGGTATTGTGGATCCAACTCATTCCAGGCCTGCTCCAGTGCCGCAAAATATGTTTGCTTGTTTTTTACGTGGGTTTTTTCGACTCTATTGTCGAGAACTGCCCAGAGATTTTCAATTGGGTTTAAATCCGGGCTCTGGGGAGGCCATTCCAAGGGTTTAATCCAACAGGCACGGAAAAAAGCTTGTGTTTTCTTGGCCGTATGCTTCGTTTTCTGTTGAACAGCTCAAACTTTGATTCGTCTGACCAAACAACCCGTTTCCAGAACTCCAGTGGCTTATTTATATGGTTTGTTGCAAACCGCAATCGCTTCTCCTTATTCACCCTACTTATGAACTACCGGTTCCGAGCAAAATGACTTTTCAAACCATGCTCAGCATTGCGTCGCCGAGCTGTACGATCGGATATCGAAAGGCTTAGCTTTTCTCTGTGCGCACGGATGGTAACAAACGGATCCTTTTTAATTTCTCGGATACTAGAATTATCGGTGAATCAGATTTGCGATTGCGTCCACGTTCTGTTCGATCTGCGACACTTCCAAGCTTTTAGTGTTTTAAAACTATTTTCTGCACTGCACCACGGCTTACACCATACTTTTCGGCAACTTTGCGCTGAGATTCGTTTTTTGAGCAATCGCGTACGATAAGATTTCAAACTTGGACTATTATATTCTTTCCTCCCATGATCGATTCTTAAAAAACTCGTCACTTGGGCTAAACTCACTTATTTCTCACAACTGTAGCAATTATCTGTGATGGATGTAAATAAAGGAATGTCAAAAGCATGATCAACAAGGGGTAAGCCAAGTGGATGTACACGGAAAGTTTTTTTTCCTAGTGGATCTTTTTTTATTGACATACCGTAAACACAAGCTTATTTCATTTTCACATGCAGTTGGCTGAAATGAATATGTATATTCAAACTTTTACGCTAAGCCTCATGAATGATACCCAAATATGTACAGTACGGGTAAGAAAGTTGCTATTGATACGAAGTTTTGAAGATATCTATGCCTGATTAGTATACGGCTCGATGGATCTTTTTTTTCGTCGGTCACTGTACTTCCCTGCGGAACGCCGGCAGAGATCTCTTGCGCATCGGAAACTCATGAAGCGAAACACGAAATGTCCTTCCTGCGAAGATGGGAAGATTGTATCGTTGTAGCTTTTACACCAGGTCATCATTCCACACGTTATGGAAGGCCTTCTCGAGAAGTGCTATAGCAGATGATTTAGATACAGACTTGTTCCATTTGATGATATTGATGACTCGATTGGTGTCGAGTCCACGTCGAAAGCCAAATTGTTGGTCGAGCAAGATGTTGAATTCGTCAGCAGACGAAAGAAGCCGACGGTAGATCGCATTCTCAAACAGTTTAGATCTTGAGAGAAAGCTGATTGGTATATAGCACTTGGAAGAGGAAGGGTCTTTCCCAGATTGCAGGATGGGGATGCCTTTGGCTGGCTTCCAACACGAGGGGAAGTAGCTAAGTCGCAGGCATTGGTTGAAAATCAACGCCAGATGAACGTTGAACCTAAATTGCTTGAGGTCCAAGTTCACGATGTTATCGAAACCTGAGGCCTTCATGTTTTAGACGCTTTGATAGAGGTCAACAATTCGTCAGCTGAGGTCTCCAACTCTTCCGAGAAGTCGTTGGGACTTAAAGATGGATGTCGTTTACAAGCTCGCTTACGGCAGCTACGCGTGGGCAGACGATGTTTTGTCCGAGATTGTGGGAGCTGGCGATGTGTTGACCTATCTCAGCAGCCTTCTCTGCAGGAGTTATCAAGCGATCCTTGGAGCCATTGCAATGCATTGCTGTTTAGTGGGATCAACGGTGGAATGGGCCTTAGTTTAGTTTTCAAATTTTTGTCAACTTCCAAAACGGGTTTGCACAATCTGGGAGAGAGCGTTAGTAAAAAAAATATCCGATTGCAATGACTTTTTAAGGTAGGCAGCCCAATTCGCTGGTATTGCCTTCGGGTGGCGTTGCGCAGTTTAATTTGCTATTTAGCGGGTCTATCAATGGGCACAAAGTTGCTCTCCTGATCTATCCCAGGAACATGTTGCTGCCGGACCTGGGAGATCGCTTGCTCTGCAGCTGCCGTTCGATGTCATCAACCGACTCGAGATGCATGTTGACATCGATGTTGTCGTCAACTCTCCCATCTGGCGCTATGGTAGTTCCGTCTGGAGATTCGAATCCTACCACTATCCGGTGACTGGGCGATGTTGTTCTCCATGTTGGTGAGGAAGATGTTGATTGTTGAGTGGGCCCTGGATCTGCTCAAC
Source organism: Aedes japonicus (assembly GCA_034211315.2). Taxonomy (NCBI): domain Eukaryota; kingdom Metazoa; phylum Arthropoda; class Insecta; order Diptera; family Culicidae; genus Aedes; species Aedes japonicus. Next base: position 22,735 of record JASCZW010009847.1, read on the forward strand.
CGGGTGGGAGTATCCTGACCCTCTTCTAGGTCCACCTGTAGCATGATGCTGTTTCTGTTGCGCCGGGTATTCTCCCAAGTTTCGTGTTTCGCATTTAGGTCACCGGCGAGGATAAACTGTCCTGTCTCCGAGTTAGCTTGCAGATGTCGTTTCGTAGAACCATTGTTGTTCCGTTTACGGTGCTGGCTTTCTTGGGACAATAGGCCGCGATGATGGTGATAGGGCTGACGGCAGCTTCGACCTCAACCCCGATGGCTTCTATAAACTGCAGGTGGAAGCTCGGAAGCATCAAAAACCGGTAGCCTGGTATGGAGATGCTAAATTCAGGCTTGAGGTGCGTCTCCGTGATGGTGGCGATGTCGATGTTGAGGAAGTCACCGAGCTCTATGATTTTATTCCGGATGGAACAAGCATTTCAATTAACGATGCTGATGGTTTGTTTGTGGTCCATGTTTGAACCGGAACGAATCGTCACGAATGTGGCATTGTGGCGGCTTTGAGCTGTCCTTCCTTTGAGCGACAGGAACGTAGTTGGCGATAGAGTTCTTGAACGAACTCGACAATTTCCTCCGAGTCGAAGAGCTGTCAATCGGCGGGTGGTTGCGTGGAGGTACTGCCACTTGGATTGCCCCAGTCTGGAGGAGGAACCGTCGTGGGGCGGTGGCGGCTGCCCGAATCGATGCTGAACGGAGGCTGACGGGTGGTTTGCTTGGCAGTGATTCAATAGGATCGGCGGTAGGTTTGGCACTTGGTACCGAAGCATCGGTAAATTCAGCTCGTTCATCGGAGGTGGTGGACGGCGTTGAACAAGCCGGGACTTGGTCGATGCCTACTTGCGGATCGCCAAAAATTTCGCACGTTTGGGGCAGGTTCGATTGCTGCTCTCATAACTTGCGCCAAAGTTGGTGTACTTTAGTGGAGCACCGTCGTCCATCGGGGCACAATCCTTGGTGGCGTTCCATGTGGCAATTTCGAGTTGCCTGGCCGAACGCAAGGCAGTTGCCACACTGCGTCACGTGAAATAATTTTGGATCGAATTGTGTGCTTTACAGGGTGCGGCAGAAAATAATAATAAAATTTGTTCTATTTCTTTAAAATCCCATTTTCAACTTATTCAAGCAATAATATCAACATTTTCGAGTGCAGTTATCCTTACAAAGTCCTTTAAACAAATTTATTCAATGTGTCCTCCATTTTTATTAACAACATCCTCGAGCCGACGCCGGAAGCCAGAGCATGCATTTCGGACGCAGTCCTCCGACATTGACTGCTATGTGCGTGTTATGGTTGAGTTCAGGGTTTTCACACTAGGGTGTGATGTTTTACAGGCTCGTGCTTCAACATATGCCCAAATCGAATAATCCAACGGATTAAGATCTTGACTGCTAGAGGGCCACAAATCCTTCGGTCAAAACTTCATGTTATCGTTCAACCATTGTTAGGTTCGATTGGACGTGTGACACGACGCTTCATCCTGCTGTAGAACAACGTTTTGGTCCTTGGAGAAGTTGGCCTTCACCCAAGGAAGCACTTGGTCCTTTAAAATACCGATTTACGCTTCGGTATTGATTTTAACTCCAGCATCATTTCTGCGGTGAAATGAACCGGTCCGTGTGGCTGTTGGCCACAGCATCGATGCTGAAAAGCTTTTCGTCAGAGAACAGGATTATTATTTTTTCCTTCTTCAACAAGGAAAGCAATCTCTTGGAACGAGTCACTCGTAGTTCCTTGACCCGGTCCGTAATCAAGTGGCGTTTCACTCTGGCTCTGGAAGATGCATGCAGGTCTTCTTTGATGACTCTCCACATGGATTTCTCCGAAATATTGACTTCCTTTGCAAGTTTTCTTATGGTACACACCGGGTTGCGAGCAATTTTTGCACGGACCGATTTGATCACGTTCGGCGTGCGTGCAAAGCGCGGACGTCCGCTTCCTGGCTTGCGCTGCTTAGGACCATCCTTCAGGGACTTTTTTATGCGGTAAACTGTTGCCAAATGGCACCCTACCACCTTGGCAATCTCTTTCGGATTCTTCTAGGCGAGCAACAAACTGGTGATCACTTCTTTCGCGAACATTTTGACGAATAAAACAAATAGAATGTTTGGATTCAGAACTTGAAAGTAAACATAATCAAATACACTTTCAACAGAAATCAGTCACTAGCTACACGAATTATCCCAATACTCAAGTTTGAACATTTTCGCATTTTTTTCTGCTGCACCCCGTATACTGGTATTGAAAGCATTGACTACAAAGAAGTGAGGCACGAGAATGCAGTAGGAAGCAAAATTCATAAGAGTAGATGGACTTTCAGTTATTAAACCAGACACCGGCATAAGTTTGCAGCTGATAGTGGGGATGGGCTATGGCTGTATTAAAAACGGAATGAAACTTGACGAAATAAAATAAAGAAGACAATTAGAACCATTGGCCACACGTCTCGGAAAGGGAAAACCATATTTTCAACCTTTTCATATGCAGATTTGTATTCGAGCAAAAGTAGGTCATTTATAATTAAAAAGTTGAACTACTTATGCTAATCGCACTTAATTGAAAATTTAAGTCATTTTTGTCGTTCCAGAGGATGTTCGGAAGAAGGAAATGTCAAAATTTGCCAATAAATTCCTACCTTGGTAGGCGATTTGCGGTTGTGACAAAATGAGTGCTCCCTGCATCACTTTTGGAACAATAAATACAATATTGGAAAAAATCCTGCATAATTGATGGATCATACCTTTAATTATAAGTGCACAAAGTTGGTTGGCAATTCATCATTTGCAGAAGGTTATGGTTGGTTATTCAAATCTATTATGCATCATTGGCAATTTATTTATGGAGCATTTTCATTACTTTATGCATATATTTTAATTCACATAGGCTACATTCTGTGGATCCATTTTTCATTTTCAGAGAATGTTATTGAACCTTTTACGGAGCATTTGGAATATGATTATGGGTAATCTGTACAATTTTATCGATCATTTTATAGATATATAACGGCATATTTTGGGATTATATTGGTAATTTTTGTATTGCGTATGGACTACATTGAAGTATTTTATAAATCATTTTCATTTTTGTATGGAATTTCATCAGTGCTTTGCGGAACGTCTTTCAATTATGGATCATTTCGTCAATTTTGAAGCTGCAAACTTGGGGCTGCCATTTAGCTCAGGTTCTTGATTGGCATGCATCGTTTCTAAATGTTGAATGAACCCGTTTCACTTTAAATAATCCCCGCGTGGCATTGCTTTCAAATCCCATACCTGCATTAACCATGTGAATCGTACAAATACAACGTAGGATAAATACAGTGACTGGGTGCCTGCTTGCTGTTACATCCGCTTAAATCATCAATGTGCGGAAAACAAGCGAACCGATTCGACAGAAAAACATTCTATAAAAGCTATCCACTCCCCCACCTGAACTTGAGCATTCATTGTAACGAATGAAAATGCCATCCAACGGTATTCCTCTTGGTAGTAGAAATGACTCCAGCTGAAAAAAAACCTTCTGCAATGGGACCTGATCAAAACATAAAAACGACGGAAAGAAGTTAAAATTTTATAATTTGTATAAAAAAGATAAAGCAGCAACCGCAGCCGGATGTTAGAGCTGCTGCATTGGAAAAACGAGACTGGAAGCTTCAAATGGTTTCCAAGCA
>JASCZW010009848.1:0-40059 GCA_034211315.2 Aedes japonicus
TACCGAAATTATTGCAACACTTACTACTGGCTGCATTTTTTCCACACCAGGAGCGATATTGCAATCGCTTTGTTCAAAAAATGAAGCAACGAAGAAGTTGAGGAATTTCTACCTAATACACAAAAAAATTGAAGCAAATTGTAAGGATCTTAATAAAGGGCGAACACGAAATTATTGCGACACATTCAACAGGGGCATAACTTTTTTACCATTGGGTAAAAATCAACCAAATTTTGCACACTTTCTCATTGATGTGTATTGTTTACATGCTGTCAAACTCGAAGTCGTGTTTTTCGATTCAACGAAAATGGAGGTGAACCAACGCGAGTCGGGAGAACAAATTCTTTCCAAACACCTGGAATTTCCTGACCTGTCGCACCGGCAGTTGGGAAAAATGTTGAACATTCACCATTCAACCGTCTCCAGAGAAGATGCTGACAAAATATGGCTGCTGTGTGATGGACGACGAAACGTATACAAAAGCCGCTTTTAAGCAAAATCCGGGTTGGATTTTTTCACCGGCAAGAGCAAGTTCTATGTGGACGACAAATTTAAGAAGAAGAAAATGTCGAAGTTCGCTTCCAAATATCTCATTTGGCAGGCCATCTGCTCTTGCGGGCTGAGGAGTGAGCCTTTTGTGACAAAGGGCACAGTAAATGGCGAGATCTACAAATCTGAGTGCCTCGAGAAGCGCCTTTTGCCGTTCTTGCAGCAGCACGACGAAGCTCCGCTATTTTGGCCAGATTTGACATCATGCCACTATTCTGAAAGTGTCCTGGAGTGGTATGAGGCCAATTCTGTCCATTTTGTTCCAAAGGACATGAATCCGCCAAACTGTCCGGAGCTGCGCCCGGTGGAGCAGTACTGGGCAATGATGAAGCGGGAACTTCGGAAGAGCAAGAAGACAGTCAAAGACGAGAAGGACATGTTAAGAAAATGGAAAAAAAACTGAGAAACTGGTACCGGATGACACTGTAAAGACCTTGATAGAGGGCATCAAGCGAAAATGCGTTAAATTTTACACTCAAGGCTCCATCGATTAACTTTTCTTTTGATTTTTGAAGTAAATATTTGTATAAAACTACCCTAAAATTTTGGTTTGATTCTAAACATTATAAGAAAATTGGCATGACATTTTCGGTGTCGCAATAATTTCGTGTTCGCCCTTTATACGAATATTAAAAAATCTCCAAATTGAGAGGCTTAGAAGGCAAACAGAGCAAGTGTCATCATGGTCAAAATTGATCATAGTGTGCCAAACGATAACCAAAGCTTACTCGATTGAAAAACGGCTAAACGGTTACATTGTGTGTGACACCTCGTGAGATTCGCCAGATTTTACTGGGATCTTTTTTGGAATTAGAATGGTTCAGTGCTAGTTGTAACTGTTGAGATTTTCAGTTCTCGTCATATTTACTCAAATAATTTTTGGGTATTACCAACAATCAATATGCAACTAGCGATTTGAAATTGGTTCACTGTTGTAGAACCCCTTGGTCCGAATTACACCTTGAAGCCAGCACCTTGTTATACATATTTGCGCCTTTGTTTTGATTTGCTGTGTTATTTTGACAGAGTATTTGAGAGTGTGTTCATGTGAGTTCATTATAAGGGGTGCATTATTGAGCTTGGGACCGAGCTTGGGACGATGTTCTAGTACTGACTGAGCCAAGAAAAAAATCGTTTTTGTATGGGACCTACTGGTCTTAGAGTTAGTCTATGGTATTACTGTGTCCCTTATCCGGGGATGAAAATTGAGCTTTGACGTGAGAGGTAAAGATGCTAACTCTCTGATAAAACTTTCAACATTGCTTGGGTCACCTCTGAGTTTGCATCAAGATTTGTCTGTTTCTGTCAGTTAACATTTTCTAAAGTTCTGTTGAAAAGTGGAACAGTTTGACTAACCCAACACTGTCACAAAACAGTAGTTTAATATGAAGTACCGATTTAAACCAACAATGAGGATGCTGTTAAGGCGAAAAAAGAGGTTTTTAAAGTCATATTATCTTCTTTACCCGTGTAATATACAGAGTATGTGTGAAATATTAAGATTAGTTAAGTATTAATTTATGCTCAATTCATTCCAATTATAAGACATGAAAGAGTCTTATATTGTTATTTCTCGTCACTACCTCCCCGTGCCGGGTACCATGGCAGTCCTCTATACTACCTTCAATAGTTGATATTTGAAAGATCCGTCGTCGGTGCGAGACCATACGATCAACAAAATTATCTAGATTTCAACTTCAGCGTCACGGAGGACGATTGGTTTGACTAATAATTGCACAGGTTCTGCGAGGTTCCTGCATTTTGCATGTATTAGCTCTAGATTTTCCACAGTTATCCAAGTATTAACTAGGTAAATGATCTTGTAATTTATAAGCTGTTATACTGAGCCTTTATGTGGTTTCACATTAAATCTGTTTGTACTTAGATCTATGCATGGCTATAACACTTTGGAGACTAAGCTGTATATTACTGGTAGGATCAACCAGAATTCTCATCTCGCGTCGGTGTCGAGTGAGTAATTCTATCGCTCAATGGGGTGAACGCCACGCCGGGCTTCGACCGCCTCTGGGTTTGAAACTAATGCGTCTCCTCTCTCCTCATCCAGTTCATTCTTGTAACGAACTTTGACAGCAACGGACCAGTAGCACCAGCAACAGAAACAGTGAATCAACCTTTTATCAAACCTGAAAACCTCGGTCAGGTCACGACAACCCGGATAGCCCTATAGAAGCCTCGAAGCGTCGGTAGGAATCTATGGATTGCCTCTTCCGGTGTAAGAAATTCATGACTTAAAGAGTCCAGATATTCCTGAATGAATGATTGATGAAGAAAGGGGCTGGTTAGGGTGAAGGGGGGGGGGGGCTGTTTAGGGTGAATTTCGAATTTAATAAAATCTTTTTTTAAACGAAACCTGCGGAGTAGTGAGGAAACTGTAAAATATAAGCTTCTTCTGCGCTAACTGGAGCAATGATACAGTGAGTTTGCTTTCTCGTGGTTTGCTGGTCACTTCTTTCAAGTATCGTATTTGAGGCTTAATATGGTCGATTTGATGGACATTTTATGCAGCTTATTCAGAAAACTTCAGTAGTTTACCCTTGGCGTATTTTATAAAGGATGTCCACGATAAAATTGAATCAAGTACAAAGTGCAAATAATTCCAAGAAATCGAAGGGTTAAAACGATTAAAATATAACACTCTTCAGGCCTTCTGCCCTGGAATTGATAAAGTACTGGACAATGCGATTGATAAGTACTGGACCTGCAAGTATACAAAATATCCTATTTTGATCTCTAGCCTCGTGTCCAGTAACTCCTATCCTTAACTCCGCGTGGCACAGTGATCGGAAAAGCCTTTTCTCACGGCAAGATAAATAGGTCCTGAGGGTTACGTTTCCGAGTCATGGTGTCCCCACAAAGTTGTCCATCTTGTGGTGATTGTTTTGTAGTTCCAAACTGACTAACATTTGAAACAAACTAAATCAGTTTTTTTCATTCTAACTTTTTTTTCATATGTTGGGAAAAAATAATCTTGTTTTATGCTTAAATAATTACCTTCCATGGGAAATTTATCAAAAGCAATTATCTGTCTTAGCTTTTTTATCACCATTCGAAAAAGTCCATTTTTTAATGCGGCTTTGACATTCCCTTTCTCGCCGAGTGTCAGCCACAGGAGCACCTTCTTGGTGAAATGAACTTCACCTCGGAGCTCACTTCCTTCGTGGAGGAAGTAAAATATGAAGTGCCCTGCCAGTCGTTGCCAACCAGGGTGAGATAGGTCTCGTCGTCCATCACCATCGCCACGTCGTGATTCGCAGGGAAAAACGAGTTGACCATCTTATTCAGCTGCTGCCGCTGCGTCGTTGCCTGCAGCTCCGAAACCAGTGGACGCGACTTCTGCTTCCTGACATGTGTGTTCGTGTTCGCCAGGTACTTTTTCACTGTTTGGCCGATTGAACCGACCTCCCGGCCAAGCGCACGCAGCTCCTTTGGAGCTTCTTGCCGCTCGGGGTCGTCAGGCGTCCGGAACTGGGCTTTCTTTCGATGCTCTGATTGTTGTCTATAGTGCCAAGATGTTGTAGATGCCGGAAAGGGCGTATCCGGTGTCCACAAAGTGATGTCCGTTTTCAACGCGGCGGAGTGCCTTTCGTTGATCGCGTACACTTCTGAACGGAGTTGCTTCACTGTTTTTGCCATCACGGTTAGAGTTCAACTGATAGAGCTGTCAAATTTTCTCTGCTGACTCATGGGTTACTTTGATTGGTGCTGCATGGGTAGTTTTGTCAGTGCAGGTGAAGGTAAACCCATGAAAATCGGCAATTTTTGTCAATTTTTTTAAAAGCATACGTTAATCCTGGGTTGGCTGTTGTAGAGACGATGGAAACGCCAAAAAAGCTGCCTTGGGTGTGACAGGCTCTTCATCCATCGCGCTCTTTGCACAACACCTGACCAAGTCCTAATGATCAGCAAAGGATGGAAGGGAAGCTTCCGTTATCATTGAGTTTGGGTCATAACGCGTAGTTTTTCGATCGCTTTTGGACCATTCGGTATGCTCGTTTGACGATACGGCTGGGTAGCTGTTTACTTTCGAATGCAAATGCGATTATTCTGAAGCTACGCTGCGGGCGCGGTAAATTTTGTTCACGTAGTGTTAGCAGTACCACAGAAATCGAAATGGCCGAGAAATTTCTTTTCCATTGTCTGAACCACCAGAGCTACCAGACGTGAAAACGCGTATGGAGATACTCCTCAAGTAGTAGGAGCTGTGGTTTGTTACACAGGATCAAAAAGCGGAACGTTCGCGTGGTTGAGGAGAATCTGCAGCGTAAATCTGGCTGAAGGTTCGAATATAGACCAATACTTATTCGACCTAGAAGAGCTATTCTATCGTTTGTCTTGCTCAGGCCAGCTGTTGCTGGATTCCTTGAAAAGTAACATGATCTTTAAAAGCCTTATGGAGTCTTGTGGGGCCCTTTTTACCGTTTTTGAAAGTCACTTGAATCACCAGAACCACCGTTTTTGAAAGTCACCAGAATCGTCAAGCTGAAACTGCAAAGGATATTTCTGACGCAAAGCAAAGGATATTTCTGACGAAGACTTTCTGGAGTCAAGCAAAACGGTCATCGTCTTCGATTCCTCCCAGCGTCCCAATAGAATGATTTCACTAACTAAATCTCAAAAAGTTTACTGCTAAATACATTAAATCACAACCACATTGCATTACATTCTACACTATCATCCTAACCTAAAATATCGCTAAAACACGGAGAGATTCAGGGTCCACTTGGTGAGTGGCTCCTCGAAGCCAGAATCATGGGCCTTGCACTGCTCTGCCATGTTGGTCGCGATGTGACTACTAAGCAGTGACTTCAGCTTTTCCACTGGACAGTACTTACTGCAGCCGGGAATCTGCAAACCAACCGGCGACTCCCCTACATTCTTCTGGTAAATTCTAACATAATACTGCCCGGAAAATTGATGTTTGTACAGTTCGAACAGTGCCATGATAGCATAGTCTGGAAACTGCTCTTTCCATACGTTGAACGTTGAAAGGATATTGACTATCGTAGAATCGTGTCCAGCGTAGACGAACATTTTCTTATTTTTCGCATTCGGAACTTCATCCGCGGCCATCATTGCTTCCCATTCGCCGATGGTCTTCTTCAGGAATGGGCCACCTTTCAACCTCTTCAACTCATCGTTGTAGACGTTCAGTACGTAGCTAAGGGTAGTGAGAGGAAGCATTTTATCCGGATAGTAATCCTTGGTCCACTCGGGTAGCTTCAGTCCGAACTCGGACTCTGCCTTGAGCGTACTGAACAAAGATTGTACGTCATCTGGTGTTTTTATGTCCACCCCGGTAATGGTGGTTAGATTATCGAAAAGCTCTTGACTTTGATTCAGAATTTGACGAATTTCAGCTCTGGCCATAACTTCCATTACTGCTTCGTGGTAGCGCGGGCATGACGTCCGAACCAGTAGCAGCTGCAAAATTGATCAGATTAGGATGGTTTGTTAGGATCAATGCTGAATGACGAATACGAACCGTGTCCTGATCCAGAGGTTCACTAAAGTACGGAATCGGTTGCCAGTTGAGATCCTTGTTCCACTCTTGAGCCGTACCGGCTGGTGGATATAGCGAAGCTAAAACCAACTCGATTGACATCTGCGTACGAGACACGCCGGTACTTTGGGCGTAGATCATGTCCGAGTAGTACAGCTTGCCGAGGAGTCTGGCGTAGCGGTGACGCAGCCATAAGCCGATGTTGTATAGACTGCGCTTGCCGAACTGCAAAGTGGATAGCTTGTGTTAGACCGAAATTTATAAACCGATATTGATAATGACTTACGTTCGTTAGTTGACCCCAGCCGTAAGGAGCGAATGTGCTGTTGATTAGCGGATCATTGGGATAGGTATCGGCTGGCGTTCGCTGGCCATGGCGGAAGACCTGAAAAAAGAAGTTGATAAAAACTGGACAATTAGTTAGGTACGTATTTATGTTCGATTGGATGCTCCGTAGATTGAGAGATTGGCACAAAATTAATAAGTATAGACTGTTCCGAAAATTATGAGTACACTAATGATTAACCATCAATTCAAAATGCGTGCAGTATTGAACCAACTTTTCACAAAGCTATCAGTAGTACATGAGCGCGTACCAACACGTTACTTTTGCCTGTTGAGGTGCCGGATTCGTCCGTGCCTCGACCTACCCCGCAGTGGGATGTTAGGCAAAGGTAACGTCCTTGGTTCGAGTACTACTTTACCCTTGCCCTTTCGCTCAATTTTCAATACTACTATTCTATTTCCAACCTACCGTACACTGACGGATCTTTCAACACTTTCTCTTCATATCTTTCATTTTAGCAAACATTACTGTTTACTCTTGGTGCTTCATGGTGATGATCGAACAGCTCCTTCTACATCATGAACATAATTTTCACTGTAGAAGTCTATTAAGAGATGCTTGCGGATTAACTCAATGTAAAAACCCCTCTTATCTACGGTGAATTAAAACAAAATTGCTTGGTGTACCTTCAGGCGTAGCGGTCCCTTGAAGTTGCGTTTGCAAGTTATATGGACTCAAGCAAAGCCCTGGTTGTTGGACAGCAAGCTGAATGACCTACTCAATATCGGCTTCTGTCGTTCTTGTCATAACTAATATCTATAATACAGTAGGATTGAGAGTCGAGGGGGGGATGAATCTATTTAGTTGACTCGTTCTTGCCGAGCAGCTTCAGATGACAGGCTTACATTATATTACTGGGTGTCCTTTGCGGTACACAGAAAGCGTCTCCAAATTATACTTCGCAGTATAGCTGTCTCTTTGACCGTCGGATCGTACTCGAGATTCGTTTTCACCAGGCTGTCGCCTGTCATCCATGCGACATGCCCAGCCTATCGGAGTGGCCTTATTTTCGTACTTAGCTGATGCGTCCTTGTTAAACAGTAGGCGCTTGATGAACTAGAAGGCCATGATGTGCTATACTTTGACATGAAATAAATTTGATTTATTATTAACTTTCCAATCCTTTAACAGCACTGTTCGTTTTTTCACTGAAGATCCTGGAAGATTGATTTAAAAGAATTAATGGAAGGGAGTAAGTGTTGCGTCGAGAAGTTTCGAAGCGAAGGCTACGAAAGCTGAAAATTCAATCCTCTGACAAATTCATGAAAGGAAGGAGTTGCAAAAGTTCGTGCAATGACTGCTCTACTAGTCGAAGACCACAAACATCCTCTCATCCAAAATTGCTAGGTGAAACGTGGAAAGCTCTGGAAAACCTCTTCCAAATAGACCACTGTGCACCAGAGTGTCCGCACTGAAGAAAGTCTGTAAGGCGGAATATCTGGATGTTACAGACATGGAAGGCCACCTCTTGCGTATGGGCGAGCTTTTCGCTAGTCTCCCCAACGCTGGACAGGAGCTGGAACCAAGCCCCAAAGTCACGATGGTATTGAAGAGCATGCCGGCGTCTGTCGACACTCTTACAACAGCACTGAATGAGGAATTAGCGATGGAATTAGTGAAGCGGAAGCTGTTTGACGTGGCTCAAAAGCGAGCGGAGGAACTTCATCTCGATGGAGCCTTTTTGCGAGCAGGCGGTGAAATAATAGGTAAATTGTTACCCTGTTTGACAATTCGACACCGCACCGGTGGTGGTTGGTAGCCGTGTTGGAAAATGACAATTTGCTCGCTCGGTAAGCAGCCGGTTCGTAAATTTGACAACCCGACCCAACCGAGCCGATCGTTGCTGTTTGAGGTAAAATAAGCAAAACAAGTTGAATCGTTAGAAGAACATCTTCATCTGGAAGACTTCCATGTCAATTTGAGTGTTTCCGATTTGATTTTAACCCTTATGTGTTCGTCAAAAAACACCTTTTAGTGATCGACACGGTACCCGGGTACCCACCAAATTCAAATGATTATAACTCTGGCAATCATTGACCAATTTTAATTCTTTTGGCACCGTTAGATTTAAACATTAATTTGCTTTAGAGAAATAATTAGCAATTACCATTTGAATTCATTGGAAACATCTATTGAATTTCCGGGAATAATTCCTAGAAACTATTTCTATTCTATTGTGGGCCAATATCGACTTGTTCCTACATCGGCCATTCTGTAACAGGTTCCCGTGGGGACTAGAGTGGCCATAAACATATTTAAAAGATATTTAGAAGGAAGCCCTGGTAATATGGGTATCAAAATTTATGAAATTTCTCCAGTAGAATATTTCTCAACGCTTTGTGATCATCTGATGAATAGTCCTCAGAACGGTCATCTCGGAATAGGTTTCTGTGAGGCCTCGAGTGGCCATGAACAAAATAAGCCACAAAACGTTGAGAAATATCCTACAGGCGAAACTTCATAAAAAATTTCCCAGGGTTTCTGCCAGGGAATTTTGCCAGGGTTCTGTTACAGAATGGCCGTTTAGAACCAACCAATAGAATAGAAATTGGTTTGCCATCCATTCCTGGAAATTCAATAGATATTCCGAAATTGTGTCTCCGTACCGGAACACAGCTCCGTAAACACAGAAACCAGATGAACTTATATGATGCGAATGAGTTTTTTAATCTAACGGTGTCAAAAGAATTAAAATCGGTCTATAATTGCCAGAGTTATAATCATTTGAACTCGATCGCCCTTAGGGCTAAAGACAGGTTAATGTGTTATTTGCTAATTTCACGTTTATTGTGATATGTTGTGAGAAAATTAGTGCATCAAAACCTCGTGGAAGGAATTGGACGCAACAAAACAACGAAGTGCTTTGCAGGGCTTTGCTGGCTGTTTCCCAAGATCCAATCTTTGGGAAAAACCAGAACGTGTACGGAAGAGTATTCAAACTATGCACTGCACGAAATATTTAGCAAAACGAAACCGGTTCGAAAATAAATTTGAGTCTTATTGTGTTACCTTTTTATGAACGACCAGTGTGAAAGTGGGTGGCTAAATCAAAATAGGAACGCTCTTTATCATCAAAATATTAACCAAATACGAACCCACCGGTGGGGATGGCCTTACCATAGACTAACTGTTGGTCTTACCGTATTGGGGCGGTTGGTCTTAGCGAAGTTCGAGAAGGAATCAGCAACTAACCGGTGAAAGAAAATCAAAACCCTGCAGTGAAACCACAAGTGCGAAAATTGGCAAGCTGTCGCCGTTTACGTTCATGGCCAGCTGCCATGACCAACGATAATCCAAAGCGTGGATCGAGAAATCTGGCGCGACATCCCACTTGTGCGTAGATCGTGCATCGTTTGTTGAGCTGAAGAACAGTCTCGGAACAACCATTACTTTGGCCGATGGTAACGAACCGCATGAAACGCACGTGAAGGGGATCGGTTTCGGTAAATTGCTTTGCTGTGACGACCAAGGCGACGAACGTGAAGTTAAGGTGCTGCCACACGGTGCTTGAAATCTATGATATAGTTCACCATGATATAGCCGTTATAGATATCTATATCATAGTTCTATGAGATTCGAGAAGCGGTTTTGCAGAAATATGATCTATGAAGTAATAGTAGCAATGTGTTAGAAATCCTGTGGTAACGCTATCAAAAACTTTTTCGATGAACACACGATTGATTTTCTTGGTGGTCGCAGGTATTCAGTTGCGAGCTTTTAAAAAATAAATTTCCGAAATAATCATGAGCACTGTAGCTATGGACAGAATGAAAAAAAAATGCTGCAGTTCCCCAGTAACATTGCCAAAACCATACAGCCTTATTAAGTTTTATTAAAGCTTTATAAAAGCCACTAAAATCAATTTGGTTTTATTATGGCAGTAAAAGATGCCAATAGGTTTCAAATTTCATTCAGGTTTATAAGAACCTACACAGCTTCTTTACAACGATCTTAAAACCTTATCTTCAAAAGCTTCATTTACTCCAAAGGTTTTATTTTGACTTTATAAACTCATAAAATGCTGTTTATAAATGCCGTTTTAGGACTCATTGAAGTTATCACATTATGGTCAGTTGAAAAAGCATTTTAAAACCATTTTGCCTCCAGTAAATGCATTTAACGGCGAATTGGCATTGACGAATGTCACCAAATGACCAAGTAGTTTTATAGTAGCCATTGCGAAGATAAATTGGCCTTTTGACAAAACTGTGATTTCTTTCAATCGCCATATTTAAGTATAACAAATCATTGAAATGTGAAATTTTATTTTATATGAAATGCAAATGAACTGTAGATCAGAGACCAATTTTGGCACTCTTCTAAATAACTTTATTAAATTCCCTAAATTTTCAGGAAATTCATGATTAAGGAGTGTATCGAAAATAAGCTATCCACAAACTTTCTTTCAAATTATGTTGAAAACCGAAATTTCATTCATACAAAAATTGATCCTTTATTGTACTAGGTTAAACTTGAACATAATGAAAACCAGATGAAATTTAAGTTATTCCTTCACGAATTTTCCGAACTTTGGATCAGAATGCTCTTCATTAAGTTCCGGACAAGTGTTGCATCGCATATTTTGGACGCTTGAGCCCAAATTTTTTGAACTCTTGCATGTTCCCAGCTGCCTTACCAGTCTAGGGGGAGACATCTTTAATGTTCGCATTAAATCGTATTATAATAACACTAATTCAAGATTAAAATATTAATCTTGACAATAATGTGATTTAGAGTAAATTCGTTTTGGAGTGTACATGTTAGTTTGACAGATTGTCCGTGGCTTATTGGTATTCGTGAGATGTGGAAATGTATAATGGTGTTTGTGTTTGTCTCAATGTTTACCTTTTTACAAGGAACAGCTGATTATGGCGCGATAACTATACACTGTTAATAAAATTACAGCATTGTATTGACAGTTTATGATATCATAATACCGTATAATGATATTATAATTTTATTATTTTCACTAAGACTCATAGTATTGGCATTAAAATTAATGCAAGATTAAGTTGTCTCCCCCCTAGTTACCAGTCTTCTTGAAGACTCTCTTCACGATTGCCCAGTAACGTTCGATGAGTCGAAGCTGAGGGCAATTTGGTGGATTGATATTTTCTCAACGAAATCTATACCCTTTTCCGCAAGCCAATTGAGAGTGGTTTTGGCACAGTGAGCCGACGCTAAATCCGGCCAAAACAGTGGAGGTGTACTATGCTTCTTATAAAAAGGCAACAATCTCTTCTGGAAACACTCAGATCGATAGATTTCCGCATTTATAGTTCCGGTAGTGTAAAAAATGGTTGACTTCAAACCACAGGAACATGTTGCTTGCCATACCAGTACCTTTCGACCGAATTTCTCCACTTGAATCGACCTGTCCGCATCGCTCACATCCTCCCCAACGACGGCAGTAAAGTATTGTGGACCTGGAAGGGTTTTTGAGTCCTCCTTTACATAGGTCTCATCGTCCATCAAAACGCATGCATCCGGACGCTGCAAAGACGCGAATACAATTTCCGGGCCCTTGTTGCTGCTCGCTTCTTCTGTTCTGCACTTTGTTTCGAGATTTTCTGCTTCTTGTAGGTCTTCAGGTGGTTTCGCTCTTGATACGCTGGATCATTCCGACACTCGTTCCTGCTTTTTGGCCAAATCACGTATTGACATTAATTTGTTCTTCATGATTAGAGATACCACTTTCTGCTCCAGTTTCGGGTTGGAAGAACCGGGTTTTCTGCCTCTTCCTGGTAGCTCATCTAAAGAACAGTGTTCCTCAAACTTATTAATGATGGTTTTAACACTCGCATGATGAATTCTAAACCGCTTCGCCAATTTTCGCATAGTAATACCCTTCTCACTTAGCCATGTGTCCAGAACCTTAATTTTCACTTCCTTTTCAATACGCGACATTTGAAAACGCAGAATTTAAACCGCACAAACAAGTAAACAAAAGAAAGCTGACAGTCAAACGCACAGCATGCAGTGTTCAGAGCATAAAAACCATCACAAATACATGCGTACAACGCAAATGTATGTGGATAGCTTATATTCGATACACTTTTTAATTTATCGAATATATTGTTGGAAGTCTTTATATCTTTCATTCTAGCAAACATTACTGCCCACTCTTGGTACCTCATGGTGATGAGCGAACATCTGCTTCTACAACGAATATATTGGTTTAATTTTGTTTTTGTTGATGTAAACCAACAAAATCTCCGAGGCGCATTAGTTCGTCTCTTATCGCGACAATATCCGCCATAAAATTAAATGCGCATATGATTGGGAGTATGATACGCTATGAAAAACGCAATTTGTTTCAGAAATTTTGATGAGAAATATAATTTCCCGCAAAACTAGTAGTTTTTTCTTGGACATTATTTACTGCTAAAAGTATCAGAAAAGCAGAGAATCGAACGAAGCAGAATAACAAAAACCAACTACGATATCACAGTGAAGTTTGACAGCTGTGGTCATTTGGATGTATGGTGATTTTCATGGCAGCCAATAGGTTTTATGGAGGTTCTCACGTGGTCATAACATCTTTCAGTAGAACATTTTCAAAATATTTATGGTCTTGTAAAGGTTTTATACATTTGTTTTAACAACCGTCTATAGAGTGGGCCACTTTGTACACATTTTGGCTTTAAAGATGCATAGAAGAGGTGTTGGTGGGCAAAATAGCTTTCAATGTAGGTTTATCAACAAAGCTGAGAGGAGTGCTATACGGCTGGAAAAACTAAAATTGTTACTTGGGTTACTGCGTAAATTATATTGAACAGGCGGATTAAACGAAAAACTCACAAAGTCTGGACAAAATCGTGCTCACTTTGAATGCTTGGAAATTGAAGCTTATCTGCTGAAGGAGCTGATATGAAGATCAGGCTATTTCAGGAAAATTCTCCAGAGAAGTTAATTGAAGTTCTTTAGAGAAATTTCTGTAGAAAAGTTCAGAAAAGTTCTTCAGAGAACTTTGAGAAAATTATTCAGAAGAACCAGTAATTTCTTCATTTACTTCAGAGAAGTTCTTCATAGAAATTTAGATAATTCTCCAAAGAAGTTCGGAAAGATAAGAGTATTTCTTCAAAGGATTTTCAGGAAGTTTCTCAGAGAACTACAGGAAAGTTCTTCAGAGAACTACAGGGAAGTTCTTCACAGAAATTCAGAGAAGTTCTTTATAGAAGTTCAGAGAAGTTCTTCAGAGAACTTCGGAGATGTTCTGCAGAGAACTTTGGGGAAGTTTTTCAGAGAACTTTAGGGAAGTTCTTCAGAGAATTTCAGATTCTTTTTCAGAGAAGTTCGGGAAAATTCCTCTGGGAATTTCAGGGAAATTCTTCAGAGGAACTTCTGGAAAGTTCTCCACAGGAATTCAGGAAGTTCTCAATAGAAGTTCAGAGAACACTGGAGATGTTCTTCAGAGAACTTCGAAGAATTCCTTCAAAACTTTGTGAGTTTGCAGAAATTAAAAAGCTCTCCAGCGAACTTCAGGTAACTTTTCAGAGAATTTCGGGAAAATTCTTCTGGGAATTTTAGGAAAGTTATTTTAGGGAAGTTTTTCAAAGGAACTTCAGGGAAGTTCTTCATTGAAATCGGGAAATTCTTCATTGTAATTCAGGAAGTTCTTCATTGAAATTCAGGGAAGTTCTTCAGAGAACTTCAGTAAAATTCTTCAGAGAACTTCGGGGAAGTCCTTCAGAGAACTTTGGGAAGTTCTTCAGAGATCTTCGAGGAAGTTCTTCAGAGAAGTTCAGGGATGTTTTTCAGAGAAGGTCAGGGAAGTTCCTCTGAGGAGTTCAGGGCAATCAGCTAAATTCATTGCATTGAGGTTTCAAATTATTCGTACGTACCGGTTCTTCTTAGAACAGCAAAAATTAAATGACATTGAAATGAAAAGTTTATTTTAAAATTCGTATATTATTAAGAAGAGAGTGGCTGTCAAATTCACTTGACTTTGAAGAAAAAAGGCAATTTTCCAATTGTGTAGGAGCGTTAGACGGAAAGCACGTTCGTATAAAAGCCATTTCGTAGAGCGTCAGTAATTATTTAAATTATAAAAAGCAATCCTAGAGGGTTTGAGCTGTTTAGTGGAACGTAACTATAATAGAAGAAAATTGAATTCATTAACCACCTTTGCCATCTTTGACATGTCGAAGATAGCAAAGGTAGTTGAATTAAATGGAGTTATAATTTTATTCTTATTTATAGTTATAAGCAGTTCAGCATCATTCTAATGGCTATGTGTGGATGCTGAATAATACAAGTTGACGTATGTCAACATAGGAGCAGAAGGAAGGATCAGCGATGGTGGGGTGTTTGCCGATTTCTGCTGCGAAGACTGATGTAGAATCTTTGGCTCCTAAGATGCCTTTTTCGGCTACGATAGTGCGCAAGTTGTATGGCTCATCTGACGTGAAGATGATCAGCTGCTTTGGGACATTCTGAAAATTATTTTCTCTTCATAGGTCTGCTCAAATTTGTTGTTCAGGTTCCTTAAAGCCATCGCACATTTGTTATACAACAAACTCTTCAGCCCATCACATCTCCAGCAACGAGTTGGTCGATTTAAGGCTCCACCAAACTGCAGCTTTTTTTTATGCCGCCACCGCAGCGGAATCGCAGCGAAAAAATTGACGCGGTGAGATTACATGGCGGTTTATGTGAGCGCACAAACCGACCCGATGCGTTTTTAAATCGCGTTGGTTTGTGCGCTCCCATAAGCCGCCATGTTATCTCACCGCTGCGATTTTTTTGCCGCGATTTCACTGCGGCGACGGCGAAAAAACACGCTGCAGTTTGGTAAAGCCTTTACACAGAATGATGGCCAGATTTTTTGGTTTTTTTTTTATGTTCCGTGGGTTCGGACACGATTTCGACGCAGTTCGAGAGAAGCGCCATCTCATCATATGATGGCTTTTTACCAGGCCATTGACAAGCCTATATCAATAGCAGTGGTTGATAGTAGACAGGATGCCCTGGGCCCAAATTGATTTAGACCCGCTGTCTGCTGTCAAATAGAGCTCTAATCATTTGTTTTGGTTGTTTGTTTTGATGTAAAACACCAAAGAAAGCGATCTTTCTGCTTTGTATGACGTGCACAACGAAAACGAGCAACAACAGACAAAACGTAAACGAGCTACAACAAACACAACTTACAATGTTGACATTATTTTGACAGCTGAGCTTGCTGAGATGCTGTCTACGTGAAAAAGTGGTCCTTGTTATAGGCCTGTTTTTTACGCTTCAAATTGCGCACTGCTGGCTTTGGTTTCGATCCACTCAGATTTTCAAGTTTCAATAAGAGGCGATTGTTCGTTTGAGTCAGGGATCAAACTCAATGGATGAACTTTGAAACTGGTTGAATCGTAATCTCAACGTTATCATCTTGAAAATACTTAGTACTTAGCTAGGTATCAATATCCCCTGATCTAGACTTTCTTAGGAAGAGGAATTGCAAAGCAGAATAATGCACTCACTTTGAAGTATACACTTCCACAGGTGATCCGAATTAGTTGGGTCCCACAATACCGCATGTTGCTCCCACAACTATGAACTATGAACTATGAATTATTCCGTCTGGATGGAATAGCGTAAAACTATCGCTTGCAAGTCAAAACTATGAGCTATCACTACATTGTTTAGGTGTTCCTATGAACTATTACATAGTTTTATAGCATATAGCTCACTATATACTAGAAATAGCCGCCGTGTGGCGACACCTATCTGATTTCTATTACGTTCCCGAACCGGAATCAAATTTTATTTCCGGTCAGCAAATTAGTGACGAAGGACGCAGAAGGCAATTTCTCGGAGTCTATTGGGTGCGTGATCAAGATCAGAGGAGTGGTGGTTGCATGCAAGGTCGGTGGTTTTGTCATTGTGGCGGCAGCCGATCATCCAAAAGATTGTGTACACGTGTATGGTACCGTAAGCTTGGCCACAGAGATCCTGAAGCGATCCGGCGAGTTGGGCGAAAGAATTTGGCTACCGGTGTGATCATGCGTAAATGCAAAATCCAACGAATCTGCGAGTACTGTGCGGAGGTAAAGTTACCCCGAAAACCGTTTTTCCACGACAGTCATCGAAGGTACTGGACCTCGTTCACACGGACATTTGCGGTACAATTAACACTACAATTGCAGGTGGATGAGGATATTTTCTCACCATGATCGATAACTTTAGTCGATACTCCGTGGTATATTTTGAAGTCCAAGGCTGTTCACAAAATCCAGAAGTTCGCCAACATGGTGCTTTAGAAATTCGGTTATCATTCGATTCGATTAAGGGTGCAATTATACGGCAAAACGTTTAGGCCAGTTCTACAGAGAAAATTGAATTGTTCCTCAGATGCTAGTTACACGCAATACTGGGTGCATCTGAAATCTTCAATAACCAATAGAAAGAGCAAACTTCTGTTCTCTCTTCTTGTGATATTAGATTTCTGATACAAACAGTAGTTTTTACGGAATTTCGCTTTGAAGTGAGAAATTTGATGTACGTACTATTGAGCTATGCCTGTAATATGAATGAGTCCTAAAACAGCATTTCAAAACAACCTATAACGAGTTTATAAAGTCGACATGAAACCTTTGATAGAATTTAAAGGAATTTGAGGAAACAAGGTATCGTTGTAACAAGCCTGACTAAATAAACCTGACTTAAATATCTTAAAACTTAAAACTTATTGGCATAATGAAACCAAATTTATTTCTAATGGCTTTCATAAAATTTTAATAAAACTCAATTAAGCTGGGTAGTTTTGGCAAATTTTACTTGGAATTGGTTCAAATCGCGTTTGTTTGCTAGACCAAGTAAGTCAGTGTAAAAATCACCTATCAGGAAAATGTGCTCATAGCAAACAGTACAATCTCCTATTTTCTCGGCTAAGAAACTGGAACATGTTATCTGGAGGATTATAGATGGTCATTAACAATATCCTGTGGCCATTCACCCGAAACTCCAACGCTAAGCATTCAGTTTTATCCGACGACTCTGTAGTTGGCACTGTGCCAAAGACCTTGGAGCAGGTTAAGTGATCCCTAAAGTAGATAGCAATTCCTCCACCGCACCTATACACTCTGTCATTTCTCATAACGGAGTAGCCTGGGTTACCAAAACTGTAATCGCTGATAGTCGAAGTTAGCTAGGATTCGGTGAAGCGCGCCTTCTCGACTTTGGAACTAGACAAGACGTTCCGAACATCGTCAAGCTTGTTACAATTACGCGCGCACAGACATGGCAGAAGCATGTCACCTTTCTTGACAGGCGCCGAAATCAAATGAACCTACAAGCAGGTTCATCCAAGGTGCAAGGTCAATGACTAGGCGATTATTTTGATCCGCGGGAACTGCAGCACAAACATAATGTTTTGTCTAATTCATGATAAGGATTTATTTCCGTTATGTCAATTCACAAAAATATCATTCATGTTTGTCACAATCCAGGGAACGGTCTCACTTTTTCTCTTTCTCTCTTCACGCTATGATTATCTATTCAATAATGCAATTCATTACAAATCATTACCAACGCCCATTATCAACAACAGCTGTTAAAGGCCATGTATTTTATTAATTAGTTTGCGAAGCAGGCCATAAAAAGTGATAAGTTGATTTGTTTTGGAACGCACAAACTTCTTGTCTGTCTTCGTGAGCTGATCGGAATAATGCTGTTCCAAGTTTCGGCTGTCACGTAACTGCCTTATCATGTTTGCTTCGGTTTTCGTACTCGAACCAGACCATTAGTTGCACTAGGTGAAATCGATTTCCAAACACGGTCACCTTATTTAACACCCACTGAATATTCATGACCCATCTTGAGTACATGCGAAATTTCCACCTGTAATTACTCGCGATCACAAGATACTCACCACGTGCACCTGTTTCAGTTCGTAATCTCGCGCAGCTCGATCGTTATCATCACCATCGTCACCTGCTGATAACTGGTCACCGTGAGCTCGGTCAGAGACTTCAACGTTCTTGGCCGCCGAGGGTGCACCGTTCACTCCGTAGATGGCAACCACGATCAGTAGCGATACGACCACGCTTCCAGTCAACATGATGAGTACGCGTCGACTTAACGAATACATGTTTTCGCTGGTGCTGCCTCCTGTTTATATACAACGCCGATCACCGGAAATTTGTTTATTTTTTAACCGCTCAGAAGGGGAGCAATCCAAATAGACATAAAAGTGTTTTAAACAAGGACGGCTTTTTCCCGTCCTAATTAAAAAGCGGTCCCGAAGATTCACCTGGACTTGTGCGTGGGTAAAAAGGTTTTAGTTTAATCCGATCATGTTTCCGGTCGCTTAAGGTGCTAATCGTTGAAGTGAGGTCTTTGACATGATGAAACTATATGTGTGGAGAAAAGAAAAGGCAAATGCAAATAAAGAACTGTTTTAATTTGAAAACAAAGCAGGGAGATAACGAAAATTAAGAACAGAATATATTTTTGTACACAAATGACGTAAAGGCGATCCAGTTTTTACGCATATAGAAGGAAACGACTGAAAGCTATTCATTTGTCAAAGTGACCAATTTTTCGGCACAGTGACTGTGACGTTGATAATTGGCTAATATGGTTGGTCCGAGGAGTGTCTATAAGTATGAGGTTACTCATAAAAGAGATGTGGGCAAGCTCAAAATTGATGACAGGTTTTGTATTCTAAAGGGAGAAAATTATATCGTCTTTCTTAGCGGTTCTAGCTTATTGCTTTCACAATTAGCTTATCAACTTAATATTCTAAATGTATTTATTTATTTTGTTGGCAGGGTACCATTTTTGCATTAGCATGGTTGTGTGGCAAGTACAATAATACCCTATGCACAGGGAGTCAAGAAATGTTCCTTAACGATAAATTCCTAGATCAGACCGGGAATCAAACCCCACCACCTGGTGTTGCTTTGTAACTGCGCCATTGCCGACTGAGCTTAGGAAGGCCCCTGAAGAGAATGTACCTGATAAAAAAATGCGCACATTTTGGGCTCGGACGGTTTTTAGCAATCGCTAATTAGGTCATGTCATTACGATCTATGTATTACACTTGTGTAGAATGATTTAAAATTTCGCGTCGAACTGAGTTTATTTATTTATTTATTTATATATTACAGTCAACTGGTAGAATATTTGCCCCAAAGACCTACATGTTACAACTAAAATCAGTAAACTAGTAAATTGAACTGCCTAACAAAAACTCGTCTAAGACTACACTTATCTGTTTCTCTGTATAAATTAAAATCAAACATGACATGGAATTTTCATAAGGGCCAATGTCGCAAACGTAAACAATGGCTTCTTCCGCAAATTTCTTGAAAATGCAAACTCGCTCAAGTAAACGACCACTTCTAAAGGGTGTCCACAGTTGAATTGCATCACTTTAAACTCGTCCTCAAAAACAAGTCTCTCAACCGATTGTCATGAAATATTCAGGGATTAAAATATAATGTATAATCTTGGTTTAAATATTTTTATATTTCTTCTTAATACCACGCATAAAATTTTGTACAACGCTTGAACCGACATTTTTTTCAGCTTTCAACCATGACTTCAACATTTCCTGTTCTCCAGTGACAACTTTAGGATGCTCACGAAGTTCGTGCTTCATTATAGCCCAATATTTTTCAATTGGCCGCAACTCTGGAGAGTTTGGAGGATTAAGATCCTTCGGCACGAAATTGACACCATTCTGTCTTGTACCACTCCAGAACATCCTTGGAGTAGTGAAAAGAGGCTAGGTCCGGCCAATAAATTGTAGGAACGTTGTGTGTTTTGAGAACCGGAAGCAGTCGTTTTTTCAGGCATTCGTTCATGTATATTTGATCATTTACAGTTGAAGTTTTCACGAAAGGCTTGCTCCGTTTGCCACACGAACAAATCCTCTGCCAAATCATGAATTTCTTGGGGAACTTTGACTCTTGCTGTTTCCTGAGAGACTCTGGAACATCGAAATTGTCTATCGCAGTCACATACTGGTTGCCGGGAATTTGTTTAAAGTCCGCTTTTAGGTGTGTTTCATCGTCCATGATGCAGCAGTGTAGTTCCATCAACATTTGTGTGTATAGTGCAGTCAAGTGCAGTCAAGTCAAGTGCAGCTTTTTCGCGACATCCCGAACGGAACAGTTGGGGTTGCGTTTAAAGGCAGCAACCACTCGCTTGTGATCCTTCACACAGTACGGAATACTTTTTCTACCACTCATTTTCTTTAGATCGACAGTAAAACGTTCCCCAAAACGTTTTATAACACTAGACATTGTAGACTAGTGAATTTTCAACATCTTTCCGATGGCTCGGTGCGAAAGAAGTGGGTTGTCTACTGCGAGTCATTAGGTCCGTTCTGGTGGATACCACCCTGGTCCACCATAGTCCGGATACCTATTCGTCTCCGAAAAGTGTTGTCGCAGAAAAATGACGTCTGGTGGATGCTTTATCGCGTGGAACAGCGTACAAAGCATATCCTCACACCGTTTTAGTACAAGCGATGGAATGCCGTCCTGCCTTAGCTCAGCCGGTAAAGGCGCGGCTTCAAAGCAAACATCATGCTGGAGGTGGTTCGATTCCCGATCTGGTCTATGTTTTTTTCGCAATTGCTGTTTTAAGGTGACCGATCTAGTCGATGAGAGCATAAACTTCATAGCAACCACCACTAAGGGTCAAATGATACTTGGCGCGAGAACTACTGATCCCACCAACGTTTCGATAATACACCAGGACATTCGAAGTAGCAGCTGCAGCTTGTCTTCCACGGGGCACAGTCATGGGAATTGCAGTTCCCGACTCGGACGGCGTATCGGTCAAATATATCCGGACAAATATATCCAGAATTTCTCTGTCTTGATGAGTTACCCCAATCTGGTTCAAAAATGACTAAAGGGTGTCCACGATGAAATTGCCACACACAAAATTGATTCGCAAAATTCGAGTTTTCATCCGATTGCCATCAAATTTTCAGGGATTGAGAAATAACTATTAAACTTCATTTTACCATTTTACTCGTATTTTATTTACAGTCCATACGCAAATGCCCGCACCTTGGCCTTAACCCCGGCCATAAGATTCTGCACAACCTGTGAATCAACCGTTTTTTGCATGTAAACCCATACTTTCTTCAGTTCCTCGACTGTCTTCACTACCTTAGGTCGTTTAAGAAGGTGCTGCTTCATAATCGCCCAGTACTTCTCGATGGGGCGAAGCTCCGGAGTGTTGGGAGGGTTGAACATTTTCGGCACGAAATTGCCCTTATTGTCCGCATACCACTTCAGCACGTCCTTGAGTAGTGGCATGAGGCCAAATCCGGCCAGAAGATTGTTGGGACGTTGTGGGCCTTCAGGAGAGGAAGCAGCCGCTTCTGGAGGCACTCTTTTATGTACACCTGTCCGTTCATCGTGTCATGGGTCACGAAAGGTGCACTCCGCTTCCCGCACGTGCAGATGGCTTGCCAAACCAGGAATTTCTTCGCAAATTTGGACATCTTCTGAGTGCGGACATGCTCCGGAACGCTGAACTTATCCTTGGCCGTGAAAAACAGGTTGCCGGGGATCTGTTTGAAGTCGGCCTTCACATATGTTTCGTCGTCCATGATGCAGCATTCAACTTTCGTCAGCATGTTGAGGTACAACTTCCTGGCACGGGTTTTGGCGGACTTGTTCTGCTTCTCGTCGCGATTAGGGGCCTTTTGTACCTTGAACGTTCGAAGCCCAGCCTTAGTTTTGGCCTTCTGGACAAAACTTCGGCTTAGGTGCAGCTTCTTAGCCACATCCCGAACGGAGGCGTTCGGA
The DNA here is from genome assembly GCA_034211315.2 of Aedes japonicus. Lineage (NCBI taxonomy): Eukaryota > Metazoa > Arthropoda > Insecta > Diptera > Culicidae > Aedes > Aedes japonicus. The sequence goes on from JASCZW010009848.1 coordinate 22,181, forward strand.
TTTCGGTTGAAGGCCCCAACTACGCAGTTGTGATTTTTGGTGTTGTACGGAATACTTTTTCCTTCACTTCTGGGCTTCCGATCGGTGGTCAACCGTTCATCGAACCGCTTAATCACTCGCGACACCGTGGAATTCGCGATTCCCAACGTTTTAGCGATGGAACGATGCGAGAGATCCTTGTTCTCGTGATGAATGCGCAAGATTTTATCACGCACGAGCTGTTCTTTCGACTCCATTTCCGCGAGTTTCGATCACAGGACTTTAAAACTTGCAGGATGTAAATAATGCACTATTTACTAAATTCACCCAAATTTTCATTAAATTCTACCTAATGGTTAAAAAGTTAGAGCAATTTCATAGTGTGGCAATTTCATCGTGGACACCCTTTACGTATAAACATGTTGAACTTTGTATGAAAGTAACGGCACTAACACTTATTAAGGTACACCGGTGCAATAATTCAGCTTTTGTATTAAAGGGAAAAAGAACCTCTCCAACCAACGATTGCTCTAGTTTGAATTGAACATTTGTAGCTGGTATAAGAACTCAGGGGTACATTTTGGCCAAAATTCTGAAAATTCTGTTTAAAATTTACAACTTATAAAGGTTGCTTCGTTGTCCATAAGAAACTTTCAGAGCCATGGAATAAAGTTCTCGGGTACAGGTACTTATTGAAAGCATACGAAATTGATTTTCGATCTCGAAAATGTTTTTTCAGCGCTGAAATACGTACATAAGCTCAAAACACAGCATGCGTATCGTTTCGAGGCTGTATAGGAAGACAAAATTAAATAGGCCAGTTCACGATTTGCTGCTAATGCCAATTTCCTTAACACTACGTACATTGAAAATGGAAATATCTTCTCATCAGCATGATGAGCCGGATTTAGCTACCTCAACCAGGAACACTTCTGAAATTTCCTGTTTACAATGGCCTCAAAGTCGGTACGCTCGCCGAAAAGCAGGCTGTAATTTATGAATCTAGGTTTCCGGTACTTCTACCAGGGATTTATCAAAGACTCCATACAAAAAATACAGCAGGATCCTAACGGAAAAGTGGTTTGCGTTAGGACATATTTTCCAAAAAATGGCTGTTATTGGTCAATTACCTGTGGTTCACTGTTCAAACTTCTTTTCCTCTTACATTCAATTTTTTTTTTTGATAAACTTCTAGTGGTTCTAGGTCCTAATATTATTGACCGTTTAGCTTGATGGTTGTCTGATAATTGAAGCACAAAGTATGTTTAGGTGAATCTAGTGAGCCATGGGTCCTCAGCATAAGGCCATTCGCATTTCATCGACCCCGCATTTCATCGCATGACCCAGGCCAATTCGTCGAAGTGGTTCGTCCAGCAGACCATGAAGCGGGCTGGGCTACGTGTTTTCAAGGTCAGGAAGGCGCCAAACCGGAACTTCCGGAAAAGTTCCGATAGAGAAAGATGGACAAACTCGCGAAGAAGTACCTGTTGTGGCCGGCGATCTGCGAGTGCGGACGGTACAGCAAGCCGTTCGTTACAACCGGCACCATAAACGGACAGATTTATCGGGAGGAATGCTTGCAGAAGCGCTTGCTGCCCTTCTTCCGCTCTCACCGTGGTCCCACACTGAAAGTTAATTTTAGTTTATATTACAAGATCGAAGGTAATACGTACAAATCCATTCGTTGTTTTCAGCAACGAAACTGATTTGTTCTTCTTACGAAGATACATTCGTAATTAATTGCACGCGCAACTGTCTAAAGCACGAAGCTTTTGTTGACACAGAAAGAACATTCGTACATTGTACGGAAACAATGCAAAGAGCTACGAATATTTTGTCACAAATTAAAAAGAAACGTCTCTCTGGTGGTTGCATGAAGGACTGACAGATCTACTTTATCGACTCAAAATGTTATTGACAAAAAAAAGCGCAATCACGTGGAATTGTCCAGCGTTTTTTTTTATTGTTTCAGACATGGGGTTCGAACCTGAATATTTGGAAAATGCTGATTCTAAATCCGTGGTTGATCTCACTAGGCCAGGCTGACTCGTGAGAACAATCTTGATTAATGAGCATGAAGTTATAGCTCACGACAGCGCTTTGATTTTTATTTTGGGATAGATAAATTATTTTCGCTCATACGCAGAAACACCATCGTGCATGAGTGCGGTATAAAAGAGAAGCAGCGATTGGCTGGTCATCACGAAGTTCATTTCGTGCATTTTACAAAAAGGTGTAATGATAGCATTTCACCAGATAAAAAGCATTATGAATGTTTCATACAATATACGAGACATTTGTTCTATGTACAAAATCCATGTTTACGAAACGCGTGAAAGCTACATTACGAAAATAAATTTTCAGTGCACGCTGTTCTGGCCGGATCTTGCCAAATACACCAGAACTTCGTCCGATCAAAAAGTTTTGGGCGATAATAAAGAAGAAGTTGAAGAAAAGCGGAAAAACATTCAAAACCGATGAAACTTTGAAGAAAAACTGGGAGAAATTGTGTAAGGAAGATGGACAAAGATCTCATGAGCAGTGTTAAAAGAAATGTACGAGCATTCAGCTTGGGGGAGGAAATTCAAGTAAATTATGCCAAAACATAGCTAATATATAGTTATTTAATCCCTACAAATTTGAGAAGTATCCGATTTAAAATAAATTTTTGGTGATCATTTTTGTGTGTCTCATTTTTTCCGAGTCCAGCCTTTAGTATGATCATAGACTAAAGGCTCAGCTACAATGAAGAGCGCAACGGCGCGTTGTGGCAGCTATTGACAGTTAATCCATATATTTTATGTCAAAAACTACCGCACCGCGCCGTTGCGCTCCCCATAGTAGCCCAGCCTTAACTCTAAGACCAGTAGGTCCCAAACAAAAACGATTTTTTTCTTGGCTCAGTCAGTACTAGCACATCGGTCCCAAGCTCGGTCCCAAGCCTAATAATGCGCCCCTCATAATGAACTCATACGAACACACTCTCAAATATTCTGTCAAAATAACACAGCAAATCAAAACAAAGGCACAAATATATATATATATATATATATATATATATATATATATATATATATATATATATATATATATATATATATATATATATATATATATATATATATATATATATATATATATATATATATATATATATATATATATATATAGCAAGGTGCTGGCATCAACGTGTAATTCGGACCAAGGGGTTCTACAACAGTGAACCAATTTCAAATCGCTAGTTGCATATTGATTGTTGGTATGATTGTGTGGCAAGTACACGGGAAAAAATCTTGTAGTAGAAGCTACAATTTTACCCGACTACGCCTATCTTTAAAACTACCATAAAATTTCAGTCAAATTTACTACGTTTATGGTAAAACCGTCAACGTTTGTGGTATATTTGACAGACCTCATATTGATATCAACCGAACCATGGTTGATCTAATCGCTGGCATGGTAAAATCGAACGCATTTATAGTCAGGTGAAAATTGCGCAAGCGCAAACACCAACGCTTAATTTAACCCTCGGAAGGGTAGTTTCTACTACGGTTTTTTTTGCGTGTACAATTATACCCTATACCCAGGGAGTTCATTAACGAAAAAATCCTACACCAGACTGGGAATCGAATTCACCCACCGCCAGCATGGTGTTTCGGAAAAAATAAAACTTGTAATTTGCAAACATACTGCTTTAACAAACAATACATGATGAAATTTGTCAGAAGCAGATAATTTCTCATCTCCATGATGTTAAGGCACAACCTCTGGCAGCACGGTTATGGCCCCCACCGAATGGGCGTCACTGTGGTAGCTGTCAACACTTTCTTTCAGTCTCTATTATTACTAAAATCATCACATGAAATACAGTTGTGTTTATTTTTTTTTTCTCTCGTAACTCGTCGTGTTCTTTATTTCCCTTAGTCCGAGCGATTCCGAAAACAAATTTCACATGAGGGATGAGAAATTTTCTGCTTCTGACAAATTTCATTACAGATCGTTACTCCACGCATGGGAGAATACAAACAAAAAAACAAAAAACAATACATACTGATTTTTTTAATCCAACAATAAAAGACAGTTTTAACACCATTATGTTGTACGGATAATATTCGGACGCCCTGTAATAGCGTACTTTACGCATGGACACAGAGAACAGACATCCACTTGCCCGCTTCGAGATTTGATAGGCTGTCAATTTTAGTTTGGTGAATCCTAGGCGGCGTTGTTTTTCCAACGGTTTGCTTTTGAAAGTTTACACAGTAAATGGGGGAAAAATGTTGGAGCCTGGATGTCTGTTCTCTGTGATAACAGGCTTGCTTAATTTGGGCTCCAAAGGACGCTAAGATCGAACAAAGTTCATCGAATTACCAAGTTGACTACAAGACACTAATTAGACCGGTAGACCTCTATGACCACGAGACATGGTCATTCCTCGTGGTCCTCCGGTGTCTTCGCCCTTGGTTGTCTTCAAATGAAAGGTGTTGCCTACGATCTACGGTGGAGTGCAGATGGAAAATCGAACGTGGAAGAGACGAATGAACCACGAATTGCATCACTTGCTGGGAGAACCTCTCATCCTTCACACCGTTAGAATCGGTCGACTGCGGTGGGCTGGACATGTCGTAAGAATGCTAGACGACAGTCCAATTGAAACGAGTCTCGATAACGATCCGACGGGAAAAGAAGAAGTGGTTCGCAACGAGCAAAGTGTATCGATCAAGTAGAAGGCGACCTGCGGAGCCTTCGCAGACTACGAGGCTGGCAAAGTGTAGCCATGGACCGAATGACATGGAGACAACTTCCGCAGTTAAGACTTCATAAGGTCTTGGAGACGGTTTTTGAATATGCGCACACGCACATTTGGATTAACAAATTGTTGAGCTTTTGTTGGAATTGTGTAACGCTCCTTTGTATTTCCAAACTTATCTTACTGACTTTGTATGCTCGAAAACACATTGAAACTCTCGCTGGAGCCACATCGGCCTATTGAAGTAATGAAATAAAAATCTTAGTTTTCTACTCAACGTGAAATTTTCAATAAATGCTTGCTCTTTTAGATCGTCTTTTGGTTTGTGGCGAATGTTGTGCTCTGACATTATGTTTCTATCACTGGATACAATTTAATATACACAGGAGTTTCCAAACTTGTTATTGTATATTTAGGTCGAGCCATTTTTTTTTATTTCATTTCTTTGATTCCACGTTACATTTAGCCTGATAACCAGTTTGCAAACAGACATCACCAAAAAGTGTTATCTACCTACTATATAGATACTCGGCGCGAACAGGGAATTCACCAATGTATGTACGTTCCAAGATAATAATCAGCAACCGGCACTAACACAGCAATTTAGCTCGTGTTATCACAAATTTTCAATCAGTAACAATTAATCACCATAGGCATGCACTTTCAGTCGTCACTAATGAATCTGCACACCGAATTACTGTTCATCACTGCGCGGCACGCTCGGCTATACTAAAAACATGTGTACATCCGAGCCGAGGAATTGCTGCGAAATTCTAAAACCATCCATCATCCTCAAACGAATATCTACGATAGTGAAGACTGCGCGAAAAAAGTGCAATTCTAATCTATTTTAAAGATCGTCTCGATGCAGATGTCAATCTAGACAATGCGTCTCGATGCTTCATTACTTTTAGACGCACTTGAAAGAAAAAAAAAACAATCACAAAATACCTCCTTCTTTCCCTCGTGTTTGTTGCGAATCCTAGCGTAAACTGCAAACTGGTTTTGCTTCTGCCGTTTCCGAATTGAAGTCAATCGTAATAAACGAAACCACGACCGTTGCCCACAACACTATACTCGAAAGGTAGCACTCGGCTGTTTGATAGAGAAAGTAACCTTGGATGGATCATTGCTGCAGTAGGTAACGAAGTGATCCCATTCTCGTTCCGTTGTGGGCCAGCGTTGTTGTTTTTTTTATTTTATGGAACGTTTATCACACAAATTGCCCAACAATAGAACTACGATTCTACGAACCTTCGCCGGACAAGACGACAAGACAAGCCACGTAAGAGCTTTTTATCTCTTTTATTGCATGCTGCAGATGGAGCTTTCGATTATAGGTACGTATCAGTTCGGTTTACAATGGCCTCATCGTTGCACTGCGCACCGCGAACACTCATACGTCGAATTTGGCAACTTTGCGGCGACTGAACGGAGCTGAACATATACAAAAAAAAAATCTAGCTAATTTTCGCTGCAAATGGCTCGGTTCCGTCTCGCGTGGTTTTCGTGCGCTAATACGCGTGTATGTATTTTATACTAGGTGCTTATTTTGTTCGCGTAGGTACATAGAGGCTAACGGAGCACAGTCATTGTTCGCTTGTTTGGGTGGTTTTATGGTTCGATAACCGATTGTTAAGACGCCGTAGAAGGGGTCACACAATTCTATCTCTGAGCCCAGTTGGTCGGACTGACTTGAAAGTGCTTAACTCCCCCTTTCGCACTACTTTAACTTATATTAAGTGATATAGAGTATCTTGATAGTAATATAGATTATAGTGCGAATAAGGTATAAGAAATACTGAAAGGGGAATTATCATCCTAGCAATCTTCAAGAAAACTCCTTAACTGTCGAACGGTTGGAACAAGGTTGTGTCCCAACCAGCGAGTGATGACTGTAAAGTTTTTTTTTTCACCGGTGCTCGTGGGAGTTCAAGTATGCATTCAGTGGTCGGATCCGGGCTGAGGCTGACTACCTGAATAATCATTTGGTGAATTGTTATGTTTCGGACAAAAATCTAATTAATTTTTCATTGTTGTGTTTGTGCGGCTCACAATTTCTATTCATTTGCAGTGTATACAATGGAAGGTTCTCCCGGCAACCGTCTTCCGTCAGCACTTAATCGTAGATCGTACGCAGTTCCTTCCGTTCCAGAGCATAGTCCATGTTTCGTGGCCTACTGATCGAATCAGCGTTTTGTAGATGGCCAGTTTTGATGTTCGGTGAACTCTGTCCTTCGGGGTCCAACGTAAGGACGGATTCCAGCATTATTGTATCTCTCTGCTGCTGTCGTTGTCAGCGGAAGTTTATGACGTGGAAGTTTAACTCTCACCGCTTCCTTTTCGTCCAGATCGTCAGATCCGGTATGAGCTGGTGCGTTCATCGATCGTTTTCTCCCGTGTCTCATTCTTGCTGTCATTTGGCCATCGACTCCGCTCTCACCAGCTTCTGAACTCTATTATTTCTCCGCTGATGGCACTCACTTTCCTCCGCCGGAGTTGTGCTTATTGAGATCATTCCGGCAATGACGCATACTGCACACCGATGAAATAGTTCTGTACGCACTCACGACTCACATGGCCATGAGCATGAACGTACTGTTCAACTTCGCACAGTTTCTCTTGATTCCCAGCGCTGCGATCCAGGCTGGACCTCCGTAGCTAGCTAGTAGACGCCGCTTACTACGCTTAGGTCCGTAGCTTATTCGCCATGATTCTGGAAGCCGCGTTGATGGTCTATACCACCTTCTCGTAGGCATGCTCTAAGTGGCTGTTGAAGTTTAGCCGGTCGTTGATCATAAGACCCAGATTCTTCAACATGCGCTTTGAGACTATGGTATGCTAAACGATGGCAATTCCTACTCGGTGCACCAGCAACTTGAAAGCGGCTGATCAACAGCAACCAGTGCTTTCTCGATTTGCTCAAAAACATTTGGAAGAAAATGGGGTCTAAGACCAAAAATGATAATGTGGATTAATACATCGATAATACGACCAAAACTATCGTATGCTTCTCTTGTGTGGTGGTCAAAAACAAAAGAGGCTACTGCACAGAAAAAGCTTACAAAACTTCAACGGCTAGTGTTTATTGCTATAACAGGAGCGATGCGCAGCACTCCATCAAATGCGTTGAATGCAATGCTAAATCTGCTGCCTTTGCACGAATACGTGCAACTACAAGCGGAAAAGAGTATGCTTAGACTTAAACGGTTGAAAACTTTCATGTCTGGTGACTTAGTCGGTCACCTGAGCATTTCACAAAGCTTTCAAAATGGGCCAGTGATGTATATGAATGGAGACTGGATGAAACTTGTGGAAAACCATGCCATCCCTTACAAGATACGTGAAACGTCACGTATAATGGGAAGTCGGAGGACTGTTCGTCATGGCTCAATAAAATTCTTCACAGATGGCTCAAAAATTGGAACAAAAACGGGACCAGGAATCTTCGGCCCTGGGGTAGAAATCTCAGTGGCGATGGGAAACTATCCAATGGTTTTCCAAGCGGGGATCTTTGCTATAATAAAATGTGTTAACGTTTGTCTGAAGAGAAAGAATAGATATGCAAATATTTGTATTTTTACAGACAGCCAAGCGGCACTCAAAGCGTTAAGTAATTATAAATGTACATCCAAACTTGTCTGGGAATGCATTCTTTCATTGCGAAAGGTGTGCCAAGAGAACTCGGTAAATTTATTCTGGGTTCCGGGACACTGTGGCATTGAAGGCAATGAAAGGGCAGACGAGCTTGATAAACAAGGTTCAAATGCACAGTTTATTGGCCCAGAACCATTCTGCGTTATATCATACTGTGCCATTAAAATGGAATTAAAATCTTAGGAAGAGCAAAGGGTGATGACCAATTGGTTGGTCACCACAAAGTGTTCTCAAGCGAAAAGGTTTATAATTCCAAATGTTACAATTAGTAAAAAGCTTCTGGAACTCAATAAGAGAGTTCTTTGTGCCTATACTAGCCTAGTAACCGGACATTGCCCGAGTAGATATCATTTGAAAAACATTGGCCATGTTCAGAATGATATCTGTCGTTTCTGTAACATGGAACGTGAAACCTCGGAACATCTGCTTTGCAGTTGTGATGCTGTGTACAAGAGCAGACTTAAATTTCTGTACAGTGGCTATATGCAACCTAAAGAAATTTGGACTGCAAATCCTGGGAAGGTGGTGGGTTTTATAAACTCAATTTTGCCTGACTGGGAGACGCGTCTTAGGCTGGTCACTTGACAAATGGTGACCTAGCTTTTAGATGCGAATTAGTATAGTAAACAGGGGTATACCACAAAAGTTCAACTCAGTGGACGCAGTGGTTCTACGTATAGACACTCAAGTAATAGACCGGACAACGTGCCGCCATGTTGTATCCAAAACGAACATTTCCTCGCATTTTCCATACGATTCGACAGTTGTTTTGGATACATCAACTGTGCCAGACTCACGTTGTCCGATCTATTACTTGAGTGTCTATAGTTCTACCATAGACTAACTCTAAGACCAGTAGGTCCCATACAAAAACGATTTTTTTCTTGGCTCAGTCAGTACTAGAACATCGTCCCAAGCTCGGTCCCAAGCTCAATAATGCACCCCTTATAATGAACTCACATGAACACACTCTCAAATACTCTGTCAAAATAACACAGCAAATCAAAACAAAGGCGCAAATATGTATAACAAGGTGCTGGCTTCAAGGTGTAATTCGGACCAAGGGGTTCTACAACAGTGAACCAATTTCAAATCGCTAGTTGCATATTGATTGTTGGTTCTACGCCCCAACAAAAAAAAAAAAAAAAAAAAAACAGCCCCTCCGTTTTGTGGTGGGCTATCTGTAGCTGCGTCTCCTGCACCCAGTTTTCAATTATGCCGATTGCTTCGGTCATCAACATTTCCACTACTTCCAGTGTCTCAGAATTCTGCCTGGGTAACCAGGAACCGTCGTTGTCACTATTGAAGGCGTTCTTAAAATCGATCGTTACAACAGCGCAATATCGATCGCCTCTCAGCTTCTGCTTGAACAACTTTACGACTGCCTCGATCACTGTCCGAATGGCATCCTCCATGAACCAGGGGTGCCAGATATTTTTTTCAAATATCTGTGATAAAAATTTGAAATGTCTGGGAATGTCTATAAAAGTCTGTAATTTTTTTTTACAAAATTAGACTTCTTTCAACGAGAAGACGTAATAAGAGAGCGGGATATGCCATTTTCGCTATATATGTGATTATGTAAACGTTTTTGCATCTTTTTCTTGGATTGTATGTTTCCTCCTGAACTTCAGAAAAAATTGCTCATGAACTTCCTGACAGTCACTTCTTATTTTCTTCGAAATTCACATTTAAGAACCCAACCTTACCCTCCAGAAACATTTGGTAAATTTTTTCCTGAACACAGATACTTTCTAAACTTCTGATTAGTCCCATCCTAAACTACGAGGAAAATTTCCGCAAAACTTTGAGAAAGTACTTTCCAAAATTTCTTGGAAATGCTTCTTAAAGTTGCTGAACTTAAGGGAAGTTCTTTTCTGAACCTCCGAGATGTTCTCTTCTGAATCTAAGGGGAGTATTCTCCTGAACTTCGGGTAAGTTTGTTCCTGAATTTCTGAGAAGTTCCTGCTTGAACTACTAGAAAGCTCCCCCTATACTTTCTTCCTGATTTTATCAAAAGTATCTACCTGAACTTCTGGGATTTTCTGAACTTCGAGAAGTTTTCATTCTGAAATGCTGGAATGTTCGATTCGAAACTTTAGGGACGCTCTTTAGCACTTCTGGATAGTTACAACTAAACTTTTGGTCTCTTAGGAACTTCTGAGAAGTCCTCTTGTGTATACTTCTGAGGATTTCTTTACTGAATTTTTGGATAAAAAAAAACCCTTCTTGATCCTACAGGTAGTGCCCTCTCTGGTAAGTTTCTTTCTTGAGCTTATTCTTTCCAAACTTCTGATTGGTCTCATGGCAAAGCCGTCTCCAAAATTTCTAGGAAAGTTCCCTTAAATTTGTTCTTGAAGTTTCTTCCTGGACTTTTAAACTTTTGGGAGGTTTTCTCTATAACTCTGAGGAAGTTTGTTTCGAAACTATTGGGAAATTTTTGCTCAAATTAGAAAGAATTACCCCCAATGCTCCTGGAAAGATTAATTTTGTTCTCTCTAAAGAATTTTGAGAAATCTCTATTCTGAACTTTTGGAATGTTCTCCTCTGCCTAGCACTTCCTAAGGATTTTTTTTCCTGATATTTTGAGAAATTAAAGGTGCTTCCTGGTGGTGCCCTTCCTGGTTAGTTCCCGTCTAAAATTTGGGGAAGTTTTTTTTTCTGAACTTCTTAGTAGTTCAATCTTGAACTTCTGGGATGAACTCCAAAATCTCTGAAAATTTCCTAACTTCAAAGAAGTCCTCTTCCCTCCACTTCACCCTGATGCTCTGATAAGTCCTCTCCTGGTTCTTGGGGAAGTTCTGCCCTGAAATTCTGGTAAGTATGATCTTGAACTTCAATAATGTTCGGTCCGGAATTTTTGAAGGTTCTTCTTGCTTGGACTGCTTGCTTCCAATACTTCTGAGAAGGTCCTACCTGACCCGAAGCTCTGGGAAGTCGTCTTTTGAACTTTCCATGATGAACCCTAAATTGTGGGTATTCCCTATTACCTAAATTCCGATTAATTCAGGGATATATTTCTTAATCCCTAGTACAAATATACTGAAATGATGCATTTAGTAGTACTTTGGAAAATTCAGAGTTTTAAGATTTATTTCAATAGCTCAGAACTTTTACCGTTGTTCTGTCCCCCGAGTGGCAACCGACTGGGCTTTAGAGCAAATACTCAGCAACCCCTTTTTACGGTAAGTTTGTATTGTTGTGAACCTTGATTTTCGTTGTGACTTAGTGGCAAAGACCAATATAACCAACGCTTTGACAATAATTTTTCATTTAATTCCAACTACCTTTGCTTATCTTAATGCTTCTTGCTAATAATTTTTCGCATGGAATTGAACACTACCATAAGTAGGGACTCCATATTATCACCGCTTTCGTTTCTTCAAAAAATTTTACTTTAAATGATACCTATGATATTGAAAAAAAAAAATTCAACAAAGCTTCTTACCGTATCTACAATACTGTTAAGATCCTTGTACGTTTTAAATCCGAACTTCAGAAATACCTCTTACTTGAGATTTCAAAAATATTTCAATTGTCTGTAAAAGTCTTCAACTTAAATAACATGTCTGCTAAATGTCTGTATCGTTGGAAAAGTCTGCAACAAAAATGAAAAATCTGCAAATTTACAGACATGTCTGTGAATATGGCATCCCTGCCATGAACTGTCCTTTCCGGAAGCCAAGTTGCATCCTAGATAGCTCGTGGTCACTAAGTTCGAATGAAAGAAGAAATTTTTCACACACATGGCCGCTGCTCGTTCTCTGTTTGGTTGGCAGCAGGCAGCTCGATGAAGGTATTGCACTAGATGGTGTATGCGGGCGAGGTAGTCATTTATTCTCTCCACACTCCTCCTAAATGTATGCCGAGCCATTATTTGCTCGGTAAACTCAAGCACTTCAAGAAACCCCAGAATTGTGCAGTACCAAAGGGCTTTATGAGCACATCTGCGGTCATCTTCTCTGAAGGGCATTGGACTAGCTACACTTCACCACGATCGCACAGGTCCTTGATCAAGTGCTGTTTGGTGTCTATATGTTTAGACCGCTTGTTGGTTTTCTCCAAATTTACGAAGCTCGGACAACTCTCACGGTCCTTGTGAACTATTGTTGCTTCCTGTTTAGACTCATCGAGATCAGCCATCAACCGTCGAAGCCAGATTAACTCCTGGCATGTCTCGCTTAATGCGAGGTACAATCTCACGCTACTCTGTCGGCGACTGACCCAAGCAACAGGACCACTACCGATGAATGCAACAAATCCTTGGTCACCTGCAAAGTCCACATCCGAATAGGCAACCAACGACCATCCATTGCCAGATCAGAACAGTAGCTTGAACTCCTTCGTACCTTTAAGGTACCTTACGACTCTTTTCGCAGACTTCCAATCCATTTCACTTGGTCTGCTGACTCTGCGACCATGTCCGGCCGACCGTTGACGGCAATGTAGAGAAGAGCTCCTACTAAAATCCGCTTACGTCTTAAAACAGGTTAATCAATAAAACAGGTTAATCGTGGACTGTATACTCCTGCTTTGTAAATTATCTCGTATCCAAAAAAGAGCTTTGCTATACCTAGGTCGGATGTATCCAACTCCTTCCGTAACGCTTCGTACACCTTAATAGCGATTGTATCGTTCGAGACGAGTAGTAGAATCAAACCATCATCGTTATCGCGTACGAAGAGGCAACTGTCAGACTGACATTGTTTGAAACCCAGCTTTGTCAATACTGCATGGAGTGCACGGTTCCAGCGCAACGCGCGTACTGCTTGAGACCGTCTTCCTTAACCTGCACACTTTCTCCTCGTTTCCGCTAACGATGTACCCCGGAAGTTAACGCATATAAATCTCCTCCTCAACGATTCCGTGCAAGTACGCAGTCCGAACATCCAAATGCCGAAGAACAAATCCGCGCTTGCCTGCCATTACCAGCAACGCTCGAAGAGTTTCACGTCGGGTAACCGGAGCAAACACGTCCAAATAATCAAACCCGTATCGCTGGTTGAACCCCTGCGCCACCATGTGCACCTTATGTTTCACATCGTTAAGCGCTGTATCGAAGCTTTTTGAACTGGTTGTTAAGAACTCACTTTTTACACATTGCAAGCAGGTGTTAAGTGACGACCAAAGCTATTGTGCCTTACGTCGTACATCACTGATGGTATGATCGCTCGATGCCAAACGGACGTGATCTACACAGATTTAACGGCAGCTTTCGACAAGTTGAATCATGATATTGCGATCACTAAACTTGACAGACTAGGAGTTGGTGGTAATTTTTTAAGATGGTTTCGATCATATCTCAATTGACAGTTGCCTTCGTCCGTTATACCGCAGGGTAGCCATCTGGGACCGTTGATATTTCTTTTATACTTCAACGACGTACACTATGTTATCGAAGGGCCCCGCCTGTCGTTTGCTGATGACCTGAACATCTTTATGCGAATCTGTTCAACCGCCAATTGCCATTTCCTCCAAGCGCAGGTTGATGCCTTTGCTGATTGGTGTACTCTAAATCGGTTGGTGGTCAACCCGGCCAAGTGCTCAGTGATAACCTTCTCACGTCAGAAACAACCAATTCTGTTCAACTACCATCTTCTCGGTACGACCATCGAACAAACGCAGTGCGTTAATGACCTTGGTGTTCAGCTGGATTAGAAACTGACGTACACGCAAAATTTATCGTATATTGTTGACAAAGCTTCAAGTACACTCGGTTTTATATTCAAGGTTGCGAAGAACTTCAGCGACATTCACTGCCTAAAATCGCTCTATTATTCCCTCGTTCGGTCGACACTGGAGTACTGTTCAGCGGTCTGGAGTCCATGCTTTGATAATGGCGCCGAGCGAATCGAATCTATTCAACGCCGTTTTGTTCGGTTCGCACTTCGTAGACTTCCTTGGAGCGACCTTTTAAGTCTTTCTAGCTACGAAAGTCGGTGTCAGTTGGTCGACATGGAGCCTCTGCGGGTCCGTAGAGATGTATGTAGAGCTTTAACTGTTGCAGATGTGCTACAAGGAAGAATCGACTGCGGAAGGATCCTTCAACAAATTAGCATCAACGTCCAACCAAGGCTAAGCCGCCACAAATCCATGCTCAGGCTTCCTTTTCGCCGCACCAACTATGGGTTGAATAGCGCTATTCACGGGTTGCAGCGAACCTTCAATAGGGTGGCGTCCATTTTCGATTTCCATCTGACGCGGAACGCACTTCGTCGGAGATTTTTTACCGTTTTTAGAATTATTTTATTTTTACTTATTTATTTTTTTGCTTTGTCTCCAGTTAAGAGGTTATGGAATCGTTTCTTATTGTATTTTTTTTCTTTTTAACATTATTAGGACCTAAACTTGGTCTGTTGTTGTCTACTTCAAATAAACAATAAATAATAAACAACGAACCCGTGCTCATTCCTTTTCAGTGTAAAATCCCACCGTGAACCAATGGTTTTCTTTCCTTTTGGCAGTCCATTTCGGGTCCATGGCTTGCTTCCATGCCGGAATCTTCCGCGCTCTACGATAATCCTGCGGTTCCTTTGCCGTCGACTTTGCCATGCCAACGACACAATCCTCAAACTTCTTCGGAAGAACCTCTCTTGTCCGCCGATGGGTCGTTTATGATTAGGTGTCGGCGACTACACAGACTCTTCCACCGTAGCATGCAATGGCAGTCCTTGGCTCGCCAACCAAGAAAAAAAAAACATTTTGAACAACCAGTCATAAATGGTCCTGAATTGGCGCAACTAATGGTTGACGCTCCACCTTGATTCTCCCTTCACACGAATGTTTCAATAAAACTCTACTAGCTGGACACTTCTGGTCTACCCGCTCGCTTGTATCTATGTGAAGGATCCCAGTTCACCGAGCATCGAAGAACTCTTCAGCCCATTACCCGTGACCTCGTGACACCATTTTGCTATAGGGGAACGTCGGAGAACAAGATTATCATTTTTTCCTTCTTCAACAAGGAAAGCAATCTCTTGGAACGAGCCACTCGTAGTTCGTTGACCCGGTCCGTAATCAAGTGGTGTTTTACTCTGGCTCTTGAAGATGCATGCAGGTCTTCTTTGATGATTCTCCGCAAGGATTTCTCCGAAATATTGGCTTCCTTTGCAAGTTTTCTTATGGAACGCACCGGGTTGCGAGCAATTTTTGCACGGACCGATTTGATCACGTTCGGCGTGTGTGCAAAGCGCGGACGTCCGCTTCCCGGCTTCCACTGCTTAGGCCCTTCCTGCAGGAACTTTTTTATGCGGTAAACTGTTGCCAAATGGCGTCTTACCACCTTGGCAATCTCTTTCGGCTTCTTCTGGGCGAGTAACAAACTGGTGATCAATTCTTTCGCGAACATTTTGACGAATTTGCAATAGAAAGAATCGAATGTTTGGATGCAGCACTTGAAAGTAAACATAAACAAATACACTTTCGACAGAAATTAGTCACTAGCAACACGAATTAACCCAATACTCAAGTTTGAACATTTTCGCATTATTTTCTGCCGCACCCTGTAGAACCATATTACTTCTGACACAAATCCGCATTCGATTCACATTTTTTTTTTATTTTTGAGAATTATTATAGAAAATTAGGAGCTACCGTTCGGCAAAGAAATCAATTCGTTCGATCGGCAAATGAGTTGTTAATCATAAACATCCGCAAATTTCAATAAAGACCTAGAGGGTTTAAGCTGTTTAGTGGAATACCTGTAACTAGAAAAGAAAAGAAAAATTAGTATTTTCCATTTATTTCCAACTACCTTTTCCTATTAGTACGAGACACTGAAGAAGTCTACACAATGTAGACGAAATACGCGTACGCGTATCTGTCAAGATAAGCAAAGGTAGTTGGAATTAAATGTAAAATACTAATTTTTCTTTTCTTTTCTAGTTTCAATAAAGACGTAAACGCAGTCGCGTACATACCTCAACGATTAACAACCCTGGTCGGCAGGCTCTTTTATTTTAATTTATTTATTATAAAACCGTTTCGACGACGACGACAAGCCAGTTAGTCTATTGATCAGGTTAAGGAATTTCTAATCTGCGCGATCTTACTTATGTTGCGCCCTACGCTGCATCAGTTTCTGTCGAAGATTTCCATCCTCCTGCAAATCCCCCAGCGCAACGTATTGAGAAGCGGCGCAGCCCATTACAGGGCATCGGGTACGGGGATTGTTCTTGATAAGCTGTTCGATGGCGCTCTTTTCGTACACGTGTTTACATCTTGTATTACGCACCGGTACCTCCAGGGGACGCTTCGTGATGGGGTCCATATCGACGATGGCTTCATCAATTTGCACCATTTCTTCGTCCTCATCCGAACGGGAATCATTTGAATTATCCTCATCTTGGGATCTCAGAATGGATCGTGCATTCGACATGAAATCTTTGTAGCGCTTGAGTTGCTTTACATTGCCCTTGCCGGTGGTCAAAGTAGATTGATAGCGCTAGAACGATTTGAAATATAAAATGCTCATCAGTTCTCGCAATAATAAATATTCAAATTTGTCACATACTCGGTCGAATTCTTCAAGTGTTACTTCCTTAGACGACTCTTGCAGAGCTTTGTTGTGTTTGCTGAAATTTTGTTCAATACCAACCAATGTTGCCGCAAGGGTACCGTATGTCTTGATATTCCGTTGTTCTATAATCCATATGAAACCAAAATGAAACAATTTATTTGATTGAATATTTTTGATGTGTTCATTCTACAAAATAATTTAAAATAAACACGTCCAAAAGAATCTACCGCCAATTAATTTTTCAACGGATATTTACCCGGTGTTCCGTATTCATTTGCAATCCGCATAGTACTGTTTATACTCTCGAAAATCTTCTCCAAATTGTTACTGAACATTTCGGCCATGGTTCCGTCACTTATTAATTACGTTAACTATTCTTTTATTACAGTCAATAACGTCAAAATTTCCTGAACAAAACAAAATTAATGTAGAAAAGAAAACGACAAACAACGGCGAATCAAATTTGTTTATCAACAAACTAAATCTGCGTTTGGTGCCGGGAGCCGACTGAAAAAATATTGCGCGGTGTTATGAATGTCAAAATCATGAACGTTCATTCTGATGAACTGATCGATGAAACTGGTTGGAAGAAACGCAAACTTTTTGAGCTTGCTTGAATTTTTTCCCGTATGTTATATTTTGTCCAGTTAAGAAATGTGCAACCCAAAGACTTGTGAATCGTAAATACATGGCAATTGCAACAATCAACATAACTAGCGATTTTGACATTGATTCACTGTTGTAGAACCCTTTGGTCCGGAGCAAATCTTGCAATACATTCTTGCGCTCTTCGGTACTATAGCAACAATCAATATGTAACTAGCGATTTGAAATTGGATCACTGGTGCAGAACCCCTTGGTCCAAAGTACACCTTGAAGCCAGCACCTTGATTTGCATATTTGCGCCTTTGTTTTGATTTCCTGTGTTATTTTAGCTTGTAGTACACTGTTTTGTCCAATAGCCAAATATTTGGC
>JASCZW010009849.1:0-40049 GCA_034211315.2 Aedes japonicus
GATGTGACCGGGGGTAACACCGAACAGGGTCGCAGATAGCCGATAAAGGCACGGAACAAGCAATCCGGAGATGGTGGGTTCGATTTTGAGTCGGAAGTTTTCTTGACAACCCCTTTACATTGAGAAGCATCTAGCTACACTACATGTATACAATTTCATGCATTAGTATAACCATTGAATCTGTGCGAGTGCAACTAGAACATAACAGAACAGGAACTAATAACTGATTATTGGAAAGAGAGTTTCAAAACTGCTTTCTTGCAATACCTAAGAGGGTTGAGTGAAACCTGCTTCTGGCTGCCGGTGACTAATTCGACACTTTTCATTCATTCATGCATAACATATCAGCATACGACACAATCGAGCGAGTACATCTGTGGGAAACCATACATGAAAAATTGTTCCTGAATGATTTCCAAATAAACCTTTTTTTTTGTTTTCATGGTGACAAAGGAATCGAGATTCAAAAGTTCTATATTTAATAATATTTTAGATAGCACAGCGCTCCTTTCTATGGGACTCATAGCAAGCTTTGCTTTAAAGCTGACGTGTTTTGCCTTTGCTGCGTTGTTTTCACAAGATAAAAAAAAAACAATAATGTATTATTGAATTTAAATAAAAAGCGAAATTATAAAATTTCGGTGTGATTTGTGTAAGACTTGGTGAACGTGATCTGCTCCTTTTTCCTGGGTTTTTCGTCCTTTTCTTATTTTTCGTGCTCCGCCTAGATTAGTAGTTTCCGTTGGGATCGGTGATTATTGGTTTAAATTTTTTTTTTGCGTGCCGAGCTTTTCTGCGTCAGATAAGGAATATTGGCGACGCCGTTGTGTACTATCGAAAATATACCTTAACTATATCGTCAGGGTCAAGAATGTCCATTTCGGATTCTGGAAGTGTGAATATTCTTCACATATCCATATGATGGCTGAAATTATTGTAGGTTAACCTCAGAATTATCGTGCAGAATAGGGCCGCATTTTGGAACTCGAAACGAAGAACTTTTCTCACAAGCGTTCGTACAAAAGTCGTTCGTTTCGAGATCCAAAATACGGCCCCAGGTATTCTTGAAATGAATCATATGAATTAAGCTCTATTTCCAATAGAGCTGTATTTTTCAATCTCCAGGTTTAAATATGCTAGATAGAGACAAACAGCTGAGTTTGGTTTTGTTCTTCTTTTTGCAGCCGTTGTTCGTGTTTAGGGACTGTTCATAAACCACGTAGACCGAAATTTGAAATTTTCAAGCCCCCTCCCCTTCCCTCATCGTAGACTTTCGTAGACTTTTTCCAACCGAACCCCCCCCCCAAAGTCTACGTAGACTTTATCAAATTCATTTTTTTGTTTTTGTGACTTTATCAAATGCATTAATTTGTTCTACAATATGTGGCTGTGGCGGTTTGAGAAAAGATTTATGAAATTAAAATTAAACAATCAGGTTATTCAGATATTCATTTTCATTTTGTTTCATAAAAACACTGCATAAATATAAAATAATAACAATCAATTATGCAAATGCTTAGATGCGCATACCGTGGCTGCTTGAACCAATAATTAAAGTTCATCAACGGGAAGCTAACGGAAAAACTCTGGTGGAATTGTTTCTTGGATTTCAAGTCCAATGATTTCGACAAAACGAGATTCTATCCATAGATCCTCCGTTCTCGTCGACCTCACAAAGAATTTCTTCCTGGCGTTGCTACAGAATCTTGAGTGGTTTTATTTTCTTCGACAAAATATTTGCCTTGTGGATGCTTTTGCGTTGATCTGCGTTCACTTTTGTCGCAAAATGCAGTCCACAAAAAAGCATATGCGGCTATATTTGTTTTCACTTTAGATATCAAGTTCAGTTTATCTTTTTTGAAAGTTTTCCAATGCAAGTTGACGTCTTCCCAGACCTCTTAATGTATTTTCTACTATGTCCCACATGCGTTAAAACCCTCTATTAAATGTTTGTCAAATGGGAGCAAGTTAGCTATCATATATCATCTCATTCACGTATAAATAAAAATACTCGATGCCCTAGTGGCACACATGTTGCAAATAAGTCAAAGTAACTGCAATGTGACTCAATTAAGTCACAATCAAGTTATTGCAACCAATTGTGACAGGGATGTGTTGGTTGGGTGGTTGACATCAAAAACTTACTATTGAGTTGGTACCATACATTCGAGCTATCGATATTTAAAAAAACAAATAAAGAAACACAACCGACACGCTCAAATTACTGTCTAATTAGAGACAGTCGTTTTGGCGTGTTGCATTAAACCCCGTTCAGACTGCAACCTACATTACGATATTGATATCAAATCATTTTTGGTGAAAACTAAAGCCTGTCAACGTTAATTTCGAGACTTTTATTTCTGTGTAGATTTTGAATTATTCCACGGATCGCTAAAATGGTTCACTCATGCGACAGCTGAAACTCTCCACTTTATTTCGTGGTAAAACATGTTTACATTCTTGTTGAATTCAGTATAATGGCGTCGAATCAAGTGGACACGCATTTTTCAGACGAAAACGATCTCGACGCCCTACCGTGTTGTATGTGTTTGTAAATCATTTGGCCAGCACTTGACTGTAGATCGGAAGGTTGGAAGTCGAACAAATCGAAAAGTATGCTCCAGATAAATGGACAAGAAGGTGATAGCCATTATTGAGAAAAATCCCAATATTTCTGTGCAGAAATGTGGTGGGAAGTCAAAATCATACGTACAAAAAGTGAAGCAGGGGCAAGGACGGAAGCCGTACAAAGTGAAAGAGGTGCCCAACTGTTATGAAATGCAAAATTTTACTGCACAATGTTGCGCTAAGGTGCTTGACACCAATTTTTTGCAAACATTTTCTTGTATCAAAATGGACGACGAAACATACTTACTCGAAGACTTAAAATAGTTTCAGGGTCTGGTTTTTTACACCGCAATGCAAAAGAACGCCGTTGCCAAGTATTTTCGGACAAAGAAGCTGTCCAAATTCTCGAAGAAGTATTTGATTTGGCAGGCCATATGCAGTTGTGGTTGAAAATCAAAAAGTTTCGTCTCTACCGACACTATCAATAAGGATGTGTACGAGAAAGAATTTCTGCAAAAGCGGTTGCTGCCGTTTATCAGAAGCCACGACTCTCCGGTCTGTTTTGGCCTGATTTGGCCGCTTGTCATTATGCGAAATCCGTCCTGAAATGGTATAAGGTACAAGAGGTCAAATACGTGCCAAAAATAACCAATCCACTAAACTGCCAGAACTGCGCTCAATAGAGAAGTACTGGGCACTAGTTGAGCGGGAACTCTTCGAAACTAAGAAGAAAACAAATGGCACCGATGATTTCAAAAGAAGATGGAGAATCGTTAAGGCGGGCGTTTCCGAGGATACCGTACGGAACCTGATCGCGGGTGTACCACAGGAAGTTCGAGAATTTTACAGAAAGAAGGATTTACATCTTAATCAACTATTTCTTATGTAGATATAAATCTATTATTGTGAAATAAACAATCGGTATTTTTGAATAATGTTTAAATTTTGTTTTGCTGCTATTAATTTGGTGTCAGAAATTTAACGTAGACAGTCTTTAGATGCTTGTATGAAGATAGTCTATATCACGTAATATAGGTTGTCGTGTGAACGGGATATTATGCTCCATTATTAAACTAGCTGCCATATTATATTGATTTGATGTATTGCTTCAATTTTTACAAAGTTCAAGGCTCGAAACTGTGTGCAGTACATCTCTAAGCAAACTTCTTGAAACTGGAACAGGTTAGCATTTAAGCTCAATCCAGGACTAAGATAACCTAGACTCATAGAATACATAAATGAAATTTAGAACGCAACCAGTAAAATCCAAAATTTGTACGTTTATTCGTATCATTAATATGTTGAAAATAAACATAATATGATTAAAATTTCAAACATCGATGTCACCAATTGGTTTTAAACATAGAATATGTTAGAAAAAAAGCAAGTTTATGTTAGCGGCCAAAATAAACTAATTTTATGTTTGGATTTACCTGGAATATGTTTGTTATGACGGTATTTATCTCTGCGTGGAGGGTATGAATATCCGTTTTGTAGAGAGAAAAAAAATGTCTACGTAGACTTTTGATATATCCCCCCTCCCCCATCGTAGAAAAAACGTAGACTTTTTCGAAACCCCCCCCCCCCTTAACTGTCTACGTGGTTAATGAACAGTCCCTTAGGGTGTTTTCGTACGCTAATGATGAAGATAGTGGAACTGAGTTTTCTCCGGGGCGCATCTGACATGGACATCATCCGAAATCCGAAGTGGCGAGTCACTTTTTGACGGTGGGCCACTAGAAATCTACGATTTATAACATGATTGCTCGATTTATCAACGAAGGTTATCAACAAAAAAAAATCGGGCCGACGGAGCGGAATAAGAGCCGCTAAGCGGATGAAATCGAAAGCTGCCACCAAGAACAAGATTGGACGCTAGGACGCTGGCCAAGAAGTTCGACACATCGGAGAGCACGTTGGTCAGAATCCTGAAGGCGAATGGCGTGAAGCGTTACAAGCGAGCATCCAAACCGAAGTACACGGAGAAGCAGCTGCAGGAGAACCCGTAGAAGTACCGAAAGTTGCGCCGTAGGATCTTTAAGCCGGGCGTCACCCTCGTTATGAACGGCGAGAATTACTTTACGTTCTCTAACAAATCGACCACTGGGAACATAGGGTTCTATACCTATAGTTCTATAGTTTAAAACTGACCGCGATAAGGTTAGATATGACAGAAAAGCCAAGTTTGGGCGCAAGATATTAGTGATCCGAAGCAGCTGTTCAGCTTCGCTTGGTTCCGGACTTGCTTACCTCAATATCGACGATATTATCAGTCAGAAGACGCCTCCAGCTACTGATTCGTCTAGCGATGCCGGTGCCCGTAATATAGTGGTAAGCGTGACTATTAGTGATGTGTAATTCAGCTCATTTTAATGAGCGGATCTGAACCGATTAGCTTATCGGAATAAATCGATTCTTTCGACCAGCTCTTTTGATTTTGTGACGTCAACATACGTACAGGTGTGAAAGTGACTATGCTAGGTAAATGTTATATAGATAAAATTAAGCTTTAGCCATAAAAATTCTTCACAGCTTGTTTTTAATCTAATCGATTTAAATGTGATTTAGTCTCGTGAAGCACAAGATAACAAGATTAGTTTATTCAATTAACCAACTATGGTTCACCCTAGAGAAGTTTGGTTCGCCACAGGCATATTTGCACCGCCGCCCTGCACATTCCGGGCGCCAGTGAGATAGCCGTCTTGATGGCCAGGTTCGGTATACTGTCAGGTCCTGGCGCTTTGTTTAGCCTTCACGATTTGCCTCTCGCGGTGATTTCGTCGAGCGTGACGGTCACTGCGTCCCTTTCATCCGCGGATTCTGCCATCATCATGGGGGGGGGGCAGGGACTCTGGTCGTGACTCGGAAAGAGTCCCCCGATGATGACCTGTAGTAGCTCTGGTGATTGTTCGGTTGAAGCTGTCGTGCCCTTAGTTTTAGCCATTACCACCAGATAGGAGTCACCTCATGGATTCACGTTGGTTTTCGAACACAGACCCTCAAAGCAGGCTTATCTGCTGGCCTTTATCTCTTTCTTGAGTGCGGCCTTAGCGGTGGCTAACACCGCGCGGCGCTCCAATCTTTCCAGGCCCGATCGCGCCCTTTGCATCCTCCTTCTAGCTTGGTGACAAGATCTCCGGAGGTCTACGATCGTCTCTGTCCACCAGTAAACCGGCAGCCTTTCATCGCTAGGTTTGACCTTTCTGAGCATGGTTGCGTCGCACACTCGTGTGAGAATTGATACGAGTTGATCCCCACGAGGATTTTGGGTATCACTCAGTCCCTGTTCCCGTTGATCTCGGTAACGCTGGTAGATCACCTTTTCGCGATGTGTTACTGGGTATCAGATCTACCACCGAACCCTAGTCCAAATTAATTTAAACTAGGGAACATGTTTGTTTTTTTTTGAAGTTAAAGGAACATATCTTAGTCCTTATTACATTTTATGTCTTATTAAAAGTTACAATACTCGTTTTGTGCCAGGATTGTGCGATGATGAGCTTGGAATAAGTAAAACATGGTTAGTCTTCATTTATGTGAATTCTCATTGTCTATTTTATGTTCTATAGTTTGAATTTGTTATGACTAGGGTTCTGATGCATGGTCAGTATCGGAGTCATAGTTTGTTTTTTGCAATGAATCCGATTCTGACTGATAAAGGGGCGCGCCTTTTAGGAGTGCTCTCACTCCTCAAAGGGTTTAAATAGCGGAAACTTTCAATAAAATTCGATTCATTGCCAACAAAACAAACAATGACAACTGTAACAACACCGAATACTTTATCATTTCTTAATAGTGATGAGGTAACTCGACATGCACTAAACAAAGGATACGGGATATTACTACAATAGATCAAAGTACTGGTCACATTGGTTTATGTCCCGAACAGAGGAAAAAAAAAGCCACACGCTCAAACAACCACTTTTTCATTTGTATTAATGTCCTTTTTTTTCTCACAAAAAGATTACCCCATTTCCGTAACAATTGGAACAATTCATAAATTTACGAAAATTTAGTAATTTTTACGTGAGCAAAAAAGGGACAGTAATACATATGAAAGAGAGGCTGATTTGCGCCACCAGTACAAGACTTGCCATGGCGTACAGTTTCTCCCGTTTCTCCTAATTGCAAGATCAAACTGAACATAAGGTAGGGAACGGTTTAATCAGAGGTCACTTTTTCAATCAGTTGTTAGGAAATAGGTCTAAAACTCCTACATTTTCCAAATTATTTCACTTTTAATGAAACGATCATAAGCTCTATCTCTCGGGCTTATGATTCGATAAATAAATCATGATTGATTACCATTTCATTACTGTCATTTTGAAGATTTAAAGTACATTATCTAGAAAACCTTCAGTTTCGTACTTGCTGAAGAAGTTCGTTCAAATTTTGCCTTTGGCTTT
Source organism: Aedes japonicus (assembly GCA_034211315.2). Taxonomy (NCBI): domain Eukaryota; kingdom Metazoa; phylum Arthropoda; class Insecta; order Diptera; family Culicidae; genus Aedes; species Aedes japonicus. Next base: position 6,975 of record JASCZW010009849.1, read on the forward strand.
GTGGCACTGCCATATGCAATACAAATATATGTTTCGGAGCTGTTCAATAGTACCCAACGATAAATAATGCTTCGCTGTTGAGCGGTTGCTATGGCATCACTGTTACTTTTGAGAGAGCCCATGTTTCCTTTCTTCTTTGTTAACCATGAATATAGCGCATCGGTATTGTAACGTGAAGCCTGCTGTCTCTTGCATTTGTTTGTTTTTAAGCGCCACATCCCGTTTGTCGTCACATGTCACTTTGGCTAACATCTGTGTGAGAGCAAATGAAATAAGAAATACTCAGTGGCATTCCAAAGATCAATGACAAACTAAAAGTCTCTGTCTCATAATCTGCTAGTAGACGAGTTTGTGATCGTAGCAATCGACATGTTTTGGTTGATTGTTTCCGAGAGCGGATTGGTAAAACGATGAAGCGGGTTGAGGAAATTGACGTTTGCAGCAACTCGTGAACTGTCCTTCGCCTTCGAACACATCGACGGAATCACACTAATACAAGATTGTTAGTTTATATAGCTGAAGAAAACATTTTCATGATCGGAAAGCAATCCGCATGCTTTTAATAAGTCCCTGCAATTGTAAACTTTATTCCATGGCAATGACATTTTCTGAGTCTTAAGCTCGTTTCAGAAGGTAAGATCCAATAGTTCTAATTACAGATTAGATACAGCTTCATCAAATGTCCCAGGTACTGAATAAACTGCTAAAACCCGGCTCGGACCCTATACAATATTTTAAAGGTACTCAATCTTTAATCGCACCCCTCACTTCGCTATTGTAAAATTGGCCACATTGCCTAGGCTACGCCAATCAGCGTCTCAATGTTTCTTTTGTGATCATATGACTCGTTAAGGCGCGAAATAAGAGATCCAGAGGTCGGTCGCACCCTCCTTTGATGTTGTCAGCTCACCATTTGAAACCCAAGTTTTCTCACAACTTTTCTGTAGAATAAAACTAAACTTTTCAGCGTTAGACCTGTTCCACGCTGGCTAAAGTGCTGAAGATGCCAAAAACAACAGTTTGTCGAGTGCTTAGAACCTGCAAGTAAACCCTTAGTATGGAAAGGAATAAGCGGGACCTACGAAAACTGATCTGTGACCTGAAGGTACAACGCCAACTTTCAAACAGAGTGGAACATCCTTGCCAGGGAAGAATACAAGTCATGCAAAGCCAGTACACATCCACAACGGAACAGGAAGCAGAATTCCGTTGCCAAAAAGCTTGCAAGGCTCTTTTACGACCGTGTTTTGACGAAACACAAGGGTTGCACTTTGATCGACAATGAAACATACGCCAAACGCCGGTTTTAAGCAGCTTCCCGGTCAAAAGTTTTACATCGTGACTAGAGGTGAGGATGTGCCGGAATGATTCAAGCTCAAGTTTGCTGACAAGTTCACAAAGAAGGCCATGATTTGGCAGGTGATTTGCAGTTATAGCTTGAAAACGGAACCATTTTCAAAGTCAGCTTTTAGCCCTATAGGTTCTAGAATGGCCTGCTGCCAACAAGATCGATAGTGTTCCCATGCTCATGAATCCTTCGAATTGTCCAGGATTTCGACCAATCGAAAAATACTGGGCAATATCAAAGCAGCGACTTCGACGCAGCGGTGGTACAGTTATCCAGTATTGCATTGTAAAGCGGGAAATTGGAAGAAATGCATTGATTCCGTGTCCGTTCCACAGTGCGAAAGCTGATGGGCTCCATCAAGAGGAAGGTTCGAGATTAAGATCGAAGTGGAGAAACGTTACCACCTAATGCTGTAACTTTGAAGTTTTAATAAAAGTACTGAAAAGCCATCATTAATGGACTTTTTTTTAAATTATTGGATCACGAATTACAGGTCTTTTTGTGTGTATCAATTAATTTGTAGTCAGCCTTTTAGTTAAGATAGATCATACCCGTATTTAGACGAATAGAGTTGGCGGAATTGGTTTCTGCTTTAACACTGGATCCGCGTTGTTCTGGTTGCTGTGAGTAGATTGTAAATTAGTGTTTACATTCAAATAGGTTTTGTTCTGGGTACTTACACTAGTTTTAATAATAAATTCACTAGATTTAGGCACAATCTTTTAGAGTAACAATTCGGTATAAATGTAACGTAGATGAAGGCATAATATAGCAAATTCTTTTACCCACGTCTGATGATCTGGCAAAACGAAAACAATGACAATTTTTCGTTCCTCACTCTCATTCATTCTGCGGTTGACGTTTCGGTTCAGCAACGGCAGCCGAAAAGCATCTCCCTCCAAGTTGGCGGCGTCGCTGCAGCGAGAAGTGTTGCCGTCACAATGATGAAGCAGTGGTTCCTGCAAACAAATTCTCCCTACGATAAAAATGGTGCAATGGATTTACCCTCATCCTTGAAACCCATTGACCATTGCTATCATATAGTCCGATCTAGGCACTTATCGTTTCAGTTAACGCCTAATGAAGTTTGATTAGGCGGAAATCTTCAAAGCAATCCATGACAACATTGATGCCCGGAAAAAGGATGTTACATGAAGAGAGAGCGAGAAAAAAAAAGGACAAGAACGTGACCCATCTCAAATGAAATCAATTTACGGCACCGACCGTATGCGAAAAGCGATTTTTCTATCGCACTTTTCGCCTAAATATTTCCCCCTCTCTTGTAAGCTCGTTTGTCGCTTGTCGTAAACGGGCTGTCCAAGTGTGGTTTTCCATTTCAATTAATCATTCCCGGGCGCCCTGGAACGAGGGAAAACCACCACCGTCAAGCTACTAATCCATTGCCAATAAGAAAAAGGCGAAAATATTTCCCGATTCAGCTGTTGCCCCGGGGCGGAGACCTAGACGATGCAGTGGCCTCGGGGCCTGCTGTGCCCGTGGTTAGTCAGAGGTAATAAATTCAATTTATACGTGCGAACAATTCCCAAGAAAAACACAAGCTAATTTGTGGCGCGTTCAAGACCAAACCGGGTTAATGTTTATCCAGCCGATTTCATCTTGTAAGGTGGGGGGGGGGGAGGAAAAGGGCATAGGAAAACTTTTACCCTCACCAGGTTTTTTTTTCTTGTTTTACCTTTTACTGCAAAGTTTGCTGGGGGTTTTTCGAAGAAATTTCTCCGGTGAGAATTGCCCGAGGGCACTTAGTCTGGGGTTTGGCAGAGTAGGCGGTTGATAATATTGACTGAAAATTTTGCGGGGAATCGGGGAGGAAACTTTGGAAACTCCGCTCCGCTAAGGTTTAACTTTCAAGTGGAAAAACGCTGGCTGCCTAGTAATTTTTTTCTCTCTTAAACTTTATCCTTTCAGGAGTTGCTCACACGACGACGGAACTCAATTGTAGCACGGAATTCGTGGATGTCAATCAGGTTAGTGAATTTTATGATACAAATTATAGAACGTTCGAAGTTTCAATTGAAGATAGTAACTAGTGCAATGCAATCATCAAACCAAGTTGAACAATGCATTAGGTCCTAAGTAACATTGGAGAACTCTCCTCGTCGAATTTCTCCTTGCGTTCATACGGCTGTGTAAAAATAAATTCAAGTATTTTCAACACACGGTAAGGTAATATAAAGTGTGAAAAGAATCGCTCAATGTTACTCAGGACCTAATGCATTGTTCAGCTTGAATTCATTTTACCATCCATCAAAGTAGCCCCTGGCTTCGAATTCAATTTCTTGATGTAGGCTTCTTCTCATGTTTGTTCCGTACCATCAGACAATCGATTCATATTGCTTTCGGTATTTTTTCTTCCATTGAACTATGATCGTTCTTTCATTGCATTCTCTGAAATCGAAAAACAAAAAAAAACTTTTTCCTATTTCCCAGAGCTTCATATGGCCCCTGGCGCGATCGGCCGACGAGGACGAGACGGTGGTTGTCGAGCTGCGACAGCAGACGACCAAGATTCTGCTCAAAACCGGCATCGGTGGATCCTCTACGACGCGGGGTGGCAGCCGTGGAACCATCACCAGCAGCACGAAAATCATCGGCCGGTACGTGATGCTGATGCAAGGTAGGTTTCAGCACTTTCAAATGAATTCAAATGTCGCTATGTCGTGCCTCGAAGAACGCCGATTAAAATTGGAAGGAAACTCAAGAACGGTTGCCAAGGGCAGGGTTGTCAAAACTCCCCCAGGCATCGGTAATTTAGATTGCTGCGATCCAATTAAATTGAAGGTCATTCAATTTCATAGGGAACTGTCAAATCACGTCGTTAGCATTGCTCGAGCTGTGGGAAGGGGAATATTGTGGAGGAATCCAGGTAACGCAAAAGTGAGGTTAAATGTCGCAGATGGCGCTTTTGAAAAATGGTTTTTCGAGCTCTATACTAATTTCATACAGTTTAAAAAATAGCCAGAAAGTTATTATCAATTGCAGCTTCAGATACTGCGATGTTTAACCTCACTTTAGCTTTACTTGAATTCCTCGATTGGCAGTCGGAAAAATTGTCCGCAAGTTTCGCCAATGACTCGACCCACCCCATGTGTCGATTTCCGCGAAAAAGGGAGAAAAGTTTTGCCATACTAATTAGGAACTGCCGTGTCCCAGAAGCTCCGGGGAATGACCTGAGCTGTGCAGTTCAGCCGTAGACAAAGTTGCTTCCGCTAGCATTTGTCACTTGTGTTACTCGTGTTGTTCGTTGGCAAAGGGACAAGGTCGCAATTTTCTTCCACTTGGCAATGTGGTCGACATAACCGACACAATCGAGCTTAATTGCCCACGTAAGTTTGCATCCAAGTAGGCTTTTGCTTGCGCCACCATTGGCATAGCAAATGGGATTAAAAGTTTTTCAGCGGGTCCTTTGCTTGCGGAAAATTACCAGCGTCAGATAGTGACATTCAAGGGGGAATAATTAGCTTTGCCAAGATTCCTTCAGATAAGATGCAAGTTGATTATTCGGTTTAATCTGGTTTACACTGCTACGGATGTACAGTAAATGCTGATCGTGTGGTTTTGTCTTGTTAGTTCTTAGCAGGGTTGCCACATGTACAGATTTATCGAGATTGACACAGAACCAAGAAAAGCGGTCAGGTTTTGAGCGCTAATATCTCAGTCGTTTCTCCAAATGATTTCTAAATTTCTACGCGTCGATTCCAATATCGAAAACTATTGATTTTCAACAGTAACCTATTTAAATCGGTTTGCTGAGTAAATTAACTACATGCCAAGTATTTTCCTATCACAGACTTCAAATTTAGGTAAGAGAAATCTCATATGCAGCAGTGGAGGATATAAAAGGGTACACCTTTTAGATGCTCTATTGAGGGACGAATGGCCCGTAGGGTTGAAGTCGCTCTAATAAATAAAGAAGAAGAAGAAGAACCTCCGTCATTTTTTCAGTGCGAACATTAATCGGAAGAAACGAGGAATTAATTGCGTACGATTCAGTTACTGCGTTTGATTTATTTAGATCGTTTTATATAAGATAAAAGTGTGAGAATAAAATTGTAGAGACGACTTTTGGTGACATTGTCACGATGGCGGGAAATTCAGGGATGAACGGCAGCTCAACGGTTCCTGATTGGATCAGGGCTGGTAGCAGGTCACTTTTTAGTGACTTGGTCGCTTTTTTGAGTCTAGTCACTAAAAAGTCACTATTTGCATCCAAAAGTCACTATTTTTCGGAAAATGGTCACTAAAGTCACTATTTTCGTAAGGCCATTTGCAAAAAGTTCAAAAAAATCACTTGTACCCATTGTTCAATAGTCAACCAAATTAAGCGATCGGTCCACACAATATAATGTCGAGAAATATACACCAAAAAAATAGATGCCCTGGCAAACGCTAACCCACCTGAATGTCCTGGAAGACCTACTTACATGATGACATAATTGATGACATATTCTTTGCCAAACAAAGTAACTTAACTTTGTATAAGCTGTTGTTACAATTGTACACCTTATGTTTTGAAGGACAGTTTGAATGGGCTAAACCTAACAAGGTTATTCGAGGATATCTGTAGACGTTTCAGAATATTAATTGAACATGTTTGAATATTTATCGCAGCTTTGTAAAGCCCAAAAAGCTACGCTTACTGCCGTTTATCTTAAGTTCTGAACTCAAGGTCACTTTTTATGAACCTGAACATCCCAAGACATTCTGATCATGACTGGTGAGCTCACAGAAGCTTGTGTTTGAATGTGTTTGAATGCATAGCGTAACCTTTCGTAGATTATAAAGCTAACTTTACGACTATTTATCCTAAATTCTGAACTCAAGGGCAATTTTGATGACCTAGAACATCCCAAGATATCTCATTATATCTGTTCACCTTTCAGAAGACTCACTTAATTTGGTAAAATACAAATTGTTACTTTGTTTAGTCCAGTAAGCTGTAGATTCTAAGCTACAACTTAAAACTTAAAATCTACGGCTGCAGATTTTATGTTTTGAATTCCAGGAAAGCTTGGATAACCTAGAACATCCAGAGATTATCTCATAATGTCTGTTGTTCATCCAAAATATTCAATGAATATGTTTCAATACACATCGTAGCTTTGCACAGCCTAGAATGCTTTTTTTACAACTGTAGGTCCTATGTTCTGATCTCAAAGATTGTTTGGATGACCTGGAACATGTCATACTGCTTTATAATGTGTCTTGACTTTAAGAATGTTAATTGAATATGTTTGAATATTTTTTTGTAAATTTTTATTGTCTAAAATTTACTGTTACAACTGTAAATCTTAAGTTCTGAATGCGAAGACAGTATGGTTGACCTAGACCATCCCAAAATAATTTTCTTGAAAAAAATTTTCGTTTGAAAATATTCACGGAATACACTTGAATACGTGACGTAGCTTTGTATAGCCCAAAAAACTACTGTTACTTACGTAAATTTCTAATTCTGAACTCCAGAACGGTTTGGATTACTTAGAGGATCGCAAAGTTATAAAATAATGACTGTTGACCTTCCGAAAGGTTCATTGAATATTTTGGCATACGCATGGTCAACATGTATACCTCAAAACTACTACTTTTACAACTGTAGATCTTATGTTTTGAGCTCAAAGACAGTTTGGAGTACCTAGAATATCCCAAGATTGTGGCATTATGTATGTTGGTCTTTAACACTATTCAATCATTGTTATTAAATACATATTGTCCCTTTGTACACTCTAAACACTTACTGTTACAACTGTAGATCATATGTTCTGAAATCAAGGACAGTTTGGATGATTTTACGTTCGAAAATATTCACTGAATATGGTTGAATACGTAGCGTAACATTGTAATTACTGTTGACCTTCCAAAAGGTTCAATCAATATATTTGAATACATATCCTACCCTTATATAGCCCTGAAAGCTACTGTTGCAACCCTGAAAGCTACTGTTGACCTAGAACCTCCCAGAAAGATACAAAAATAGACAACGTTTATCGATGAGAATTTAATAATACGAAAGACGGATCTCGTTGGAGAAATCGATGGGACTACAACTGAAGGAAACGGAACCCGTTTTGTGCTAAGAGTACGTTGCGCCGAACAAACATGAAAGCTGCTAGCAATGAAAAAAATGTGCGATGGTTCTGTTGTGTCCGTGGTCCCCCATCTCAGACTAAACAGATGTCGTTGTGTATGGTCCTGCCGTGAAACGCGGGAAATGACTGAAGAATTACTGGTTGCTGGACTGAAGGAAATGTGCGTCATCGAGGTGAAGCGCATTTTCCGCACCGAAACTAGGAAGAAAATTAACAGTCAACGTCACGCTCTATGGAACAGTGACTCCCGAACAAATTCGAGTAGGCCCACTGCGCATTAAGACCCGTGTATATGTCTCCAACCCGACTATTTGTTACCGATGCTACAGTTATGGACACACCAAGTTTCGAGGCAAGTCGGAGGTGAAATGCAGGAACTGCTCAAAAGTTCACAATTTGGAAGAGGAATGCTCTGCATCTGCTTTTTGCTTCCACTGTAATGGAAACCAGGGAACATCCAGCCGAAGCTGCTCTACCTACATCATGGCGAAGGAATCATATATCAGAGGATAAAGCGATCCGGCAAACTCAGGCTGGCAACGGCTTCTATGCTGTTGTTAGCTAGCAGTGGGCGATCTTGATCGATTTTTTACTGGATCGATTTTTTGGACTCGATTAATCGATATTTTGAATCGATCCTATACAGTTCGATTTTTAACTGAATCGATGTTGTAGTTGGAGAATCGACTTTCAAACTTCAGAATTATTGTTTGCTGTGACTCGATAAGTGATTGCAACATGTTAAAATATTATTACAAGCTGCCAGACCTATTCTGAATGACATTCATCAATATCAAGAATCGTCCTCACCTAGCACTAGCTATACACTTTAAACTTTGACATTTTTTAACCTCGCTCCCGTTCTTCCACTTTGTACAGCAAACCTCTCGCAAAATTTTACACAAAGAAGACAAATTCCAAAGAAAAGTCGGAAAGGTTTCCGCCTTTAGTTTTCCAAACGTTACTAGAAGACCTAAAGTCAACCTATCTTCAGTTTTCCCCACTTTTTGCGAAATGTTCCATGGTTAAGGTAAAAGTTTTTCTGACTTTACTTTTAAATTTTACTTCACTGTGAAACTTTTTGTTTTTTTCTTACATGATTGTTTTCAGATTTTTTAGAAAATTTCCTAATATTTGGTAATAAAAGTTTGGTGATGAATGCAAATTTCCCATGAATTGCTTGGCAGCAATTACGATATTTGTGCCATCATCTGTTATCATATCAAGCACACCAACATAAAACCAACAAATATGTTGTCAGTAAAACTTATTCAACTATAGCAGAAAACAAAAGATTTGTCAATAGTCCATTTTATGTTAATTTCTTCCATTTGTTTCGCAAGGTACACAGCAGTATGTGAATCATCCAATGGTACAGCTTACACTGTGCTTGGTTGAAGGTATACTAGATATGAATCAATAATTTAATAAATCAGCCTAAAGCTTTCAAATTTGAATAAGCTCTCTGTAAATGTAAGAAATTACCTAAAATTGTCCACGCAACTAATTGTAAAAATTACAAATCGGTTTTCTTCGAATCGATTCTTCCGCAGTCGATTTGTTCTCGAATCGATTTTGTTCTGCAGAATCGATTCTTTTGTGTAAAATGCCCATTGCTACGTTAGCAAAGTACAGCAGAGACTGGAAGTAACCACCAACGAATCTAAACTGCTTAAAGAGAACGACGATAAAATCAAGCAGCTCATGGAAACAATTGAGAAACTGTCCCACATGATCGACGAATTGGAACGAAAGCAACAGGTGAAGAAGGACAAGAAGCGAAGCAAGGAGGTTCTGGCTATGGAAAAGCCAGCTACTCGGCCATGGAAACTGACTCAAGTGCCCATCTTCCGGCAGCTGGAAAAATGGTGGCGCTGACTTTCTCGAAGGTAAGTGTAGCTTCGCTTAGGTCAGGGGCTCTAGAATATCCCCCGATTTCAAAACAGACCCCTGTTACTACCAACAACACTGAGGAACAAACGCAAAGCCAAAAGAACTCGACTTTGAATTCACTTCCCAAAAAATTCAACCATGGCCCACCACAAACCCAACAAATGATCAGCTCTCCCCTAATCAACTTCCGCTCGGTACTTGTCTGGCTCTAAAATGGAATTAGATTTACGCACAAGATTATCTGAAATGCAACTTCTACCTTTAACTGTACGCCATATTTTGATGAACTGCCAATTCTATAATTTTGCGCACTTGGCCTGGTGCTGTGCCGCAATCTTTGAGAAAGTTCTATCGCCACCGTTTGAACACATGCTGCTAAAGTTTCCAGAGGATACCGAATTGCTTGATAAGTTCTGATTCATCTGGGATAAAAGACGAATGACCAATGACGAATGGTTAAAGTTCCTCCCAAAACAACACAACAACAACAACAACAACTGCCGGTGACAACCATGGAGGGTGCTCTGTTGGTTGATTATGCAGTCGGTTAACCAAGCCAGTGGTGAATTTGGAGCCAGCCAGTTGGCGCTACCACGAGCGAAATAAGTGTGATCTCGTTGGCAGCCATCTTTCGTTAAGGCGGTTGAGTAGTTTAAGCCAGTCATTACCAACGTTAGTATGATATGTTTCCAGTTAGATGCCAGTTAGCAGATAGTTGATTTCAATAATCTGATGAGAACTGTTGTAAATATGACGTTAGTAATGCTGTTAATGCTAATAAGTTGTCGCACAATATTAGTAAAAATGTGAAAAGACCATACGACAGGTCCAAAGAAGATCCCAACTAAAGAGTTTGTTTGAATTGGAATATATCTTACAGGCCGTATCAAATTCTTGCCAGAAGCCAGTGCTAGAAGCCAGCAGTGGTTAAAAAAGTTTCAGCTTTCCCTGCGCCCCATATCTTAAATCCTCTATACAATTTCAAACATGGCTCGGAAATTTGAACGGTCTCTATATTATTGCGAAGCGCAGCAAACATACAGCAAGCTTATGCCAAGAGCAGCATGCCAATTGGAATTTGACAAAAGGCATCTGTCGCGAAATATTGAAACAAATGATTAAAACATTTCACTCACATTGCTACTTAGTCCTACGACACCTCATTGGACTGTCACTTGTAGTTTTTTTTTTATGCAGATATCTGTATCTAAAGATTACCGATTTTTGAGATAAGCCAAGAATTTTAGATTTTTGACAATTGCTTGTCCACTCAAAAACCTCAAATTTATATGAATGATTTCTTCATAAGTTTTTAAAGACTATCTTTTAATTTTCTTTTATGGAATTTCCCAAAGATTCTATGAAAAGTTCTCAGACATTTCTTCAGATATTCTTTCTGGTGTTTCTATAGGTATTTCACAAAAGTTTGTAGGGATTCTTTCAGGAGTTCCTTCTGGCATCCCATCGGCAGTGTTTCCAACCATTCTTGTGGCGATTTTTATGGAGGAATCCCTGCACTTTTGTGTTTTTTTTTTTTTGTGATTCTTAATGGATCTCTGGAGGAGACATGAAAAAACTACACAAAAACCATAACATAAGTCCTGAAGTGATTCTTGGAGAAAAACCGGATTTGTTGGAGAAATCTACGAAGAATGCTTTGCATGAATTTCATAATCTTATCATCACATTATAATGAATTTTTTAAAATCCGCTAGGGGTTTTGTAGAATTATTTTTAAGATTTTGTCCAAGATGTCTGCTTTTCGTCAGTATTCCAAGTAAAAGTGTTCGTTGTTGTGGCTGATGCGGTAGACGATAAGATGCTGGTACCAATGCTAAATTTTGTCATCAAGTCTGCAGCAATGGTCGAGTTGTTTCTCAGGGAATACTAGACCTAATCTCCTATAACGTTTGCATTAAAAAAAAATGGAATTTTCCGTTCTGAAAAAAAGCTAAGACACATAGTTGCTTTTGATAAATTTCCCATGGAAGGTAATTGTTTAAGCTTACTTGCAAAAAAAAATCTACGCCGTTGCGAGCGGCCTTCCGGCAGTTAACCGGAAGATTCGCCTACATGCGTGTAGGCATGTTTTTGAGTTCTTTCTTCGTTATATTTATCAATTTATCCTTAGTTTTCATGTCAAAATTGTTGGAGTAGATCTTGCGCTTCAGGTTGGCCCGGAAATTCTCGATGGGACGCAGCTGGGGGACGTTGGGCAGGCTCGCTGACTTGGGACCACATCGATATTCAGCCGTTTCATCTCCTCCAACGATCGCTTCGAGTAATGGGCCGACGCTAGATCCGGCCAGAACACCTCGTCTTCAACCTTATAGTATTTCTTGATAAACGACGCAACTTTCGGCAGGCATTTGGTACTATAAATTTTCCCGTTCACGGCCAGTCCGGAGCGAACGAAGACCGACTTTAACATCCTCTTCTCGCTGATTGTCAGCCACAGCAGCACCTTTTTGGGGAACTTGGTGTGTGCAATGAACTTCACCTCGGAGCTAACTTCCTTCGTTGGGGAAGAAAATACGAAGTGCCCTGCCAGTCGTTGCCATCCAGGGTGAGATAGGTCTCGTCGTCCATCACCACCGCCACGTCACGATTCGCCGGGAAAATCGATTTGACCGTCTTATTCAGCCGCTGCCGCTGCGTCATTTCCTGCAGCTCTGAAACCCGTGGACGTGACTTTTGCTTCCTGACATGTATGTTCATGTTCGACTGGTACTTTTTCCCGGCCAAGTGCACGCAGCGATGTAGCCACTTTTACCTCGGTCTTTCTCTTTAGCATTCTTTGGAGCTTCTTGTCGCTCAGGGTCGCCGGCCGTCCGGAACCGGGCTTTCTTTCGATGCTTTGATTGTTGTCTAATAGTGCCAAGATGTTGTAGATGCCGGAACGGGTGTACCCGGCGTCCACAAAGTGCCGCACGATGTCCGTTTTCGACGCAGCGGGGTGCCGTTCTTTGAACGCGCACACTTCTGAACGGAGTTGCTTCGCTGTTTTTGCCATCACGGTTAGAGATCGACTGATAGAGCTGTCAAATTTTGTCTGCTAACTCATGGGTTACTACGATTAATGCTGCATGGGTAGTTTCGTCAGTGCGGGTGAAGGGAAACCCATGAAAAATCGGCAATTTTAGTTAGATTTGTTTCTTTTCGTCGATTTGACGGAACTACTTAAAAGCGCAATGGAGAAATTTGATAAGCCCGGGCATCTGGCAATCAAAGCAAAATCGATCATTGATTTTATTTAGAACTGTCGGAGAGCAATCTTCTGCTAGCCCTTGATGTGGAAATCAGTTTTGCCTCTAAGTCTGCTATCAAGAAAGTGAGAGAATTTGCAGAAATTTCCGACAAAGACGTTTTGACATTCCGCAACGACTGTCGATCTTCTTACTGTGAGTTTTTAAAGAAGCTACTCAAAAAGTCTCCTTTCACATACTCTTCAACGCTTTACGTCACCTGCATTAACCTTAATGTTATAACTCACTTCACGGATATAGCTAAAAAGAACTTGGAGCTATGTCGGGAAAAGTTCGTAGATAAAGACTATTTTTGATAATTGGCTGATCGGAAAAGTGACTTTCGCAGTGAATTATTAAGAAACTTCAGAGAAAAGGAAACTAAAACCATTCTCCAAAAGCTGCAGCGCAACTCAGCAGAACCACCCGCAAGATATCAAAATTTCAAATCAAAATTTACCACTGAAGATTTGGGTTTCGCAGTGGCGTCAAATGTAAAAGTAGATGGTTGCCGTGATTTTGGAAAGGTATTTGAACAAATTGCGAAAAATACAGAATCAGATCTTGATGACTCATTTTTGGTTGGTTCTTATGCTCGTTGAAATATAAAACGTACAGTTTTATTTGCTGAAATAGAGATAAAATTTTTTTATTAAAATTGTAACCTAGCTAATTTCAAGCAACGTCGCCAGCAAAGCATTTTTGTAGCTTTTGAATAAGCCGATTCAGAACAATTTTCCCTAGATAACTTAGGGTGTCCCTACTAAAAACAAATTTTTTGCTCTAATTTTTTTATTTAAAAATTGACAACAAAATTTTATTTAAATAGTTTTTAGAACTCAATAAGATGTCGCTTTTGATTTATAAAGCTTTCCGATATCTTTTACCGTTAGCGAGTTATTTACGATTTTCTTATAAAATTACGCCCTTTTCATTTGTGATTTACTCAATTCTTCAGTTTACAGACTCAATATGTAATAATAAAAATACTTTCAAATGCAGTTAAGAAATAATGTTTTTGTCAGCCCCAACCAGAGAGACCAACATTTGAAACGGGTCTATTTTTTCACAAAAACCATAATAACTTTTGTTTGCCATACGATGATTTCAGCACCCCAAAAGTTGTATCCATTATTGTTCTAGAATCAATGCCAAGAAAACTTTGCTCAAAAATTTGACATTAAAAAGTTAGAGCTAAATAACTGATTTTTATAGGGACACCCTAAGCTACGTAGGAAAAATTGCTCTGATTCGGTCATTTCAAAAGCTACAGAAAAATTTATTCAATCAAGTTCTTAAAAATCAAGGCAAATAAAAAAGTTAGATTTTCAATATCTCTGAAAACACCCTGGTTTTCACTCACACCAAAAGAAGGGCCTCATAGTTGGAAACAACTTTGTAGAAAGCAATTTTGCTCCAAAACTTCAAACTCAGGCGGATAATGTATTTTTCCAACTAAATTCGCATTCTGAACCACTGTGCAATGTCGTCTTCAAAAACGATTCTTGCCGGAATCCAGAGAAAAGAACAGCGTTTGGACAAATTTAGGCTAGAACTGATTGGTCATTGAAGGTGATGAAGTTCTATTGATAAACCAAACTGAAAAGAGTTTGGTAGCTCAAAGAATTGTCCACCAACTGTCAACCGAATGCTTTACTATTTTTCTTCAATGTTTATGCTTCTAGTACCTTGAAAGATCCATCTTCTATATAAATAAAAGTGAATTTCTGTCTGTCTGAACCTTTTAGAATCGAAAACTACTGAGCCGATCGGCGTGAAATTTTGTATGCAGGGGTTTTTGGGGCCGGGGAAGGTTGTTATGATAGTAAGAGACCGCTCCCATCACTGTGAAGGGGGGCTCCCATACAAATGAAACACCAGTTTCTGCATAACTCGAGACGTAATCAAGCAAATCGAAACAAATTTGGCAGGTGGAGGTATTTGAAGTCAAGAAATTATTTGTAGGCGACTCGAGACCCCTCCTTTTTCTGTGAGGTAGAAGGGGGGGGGGCTCCAATACGAATGAAACATAAATTTCTGCATAACTCGAGAACTAATCAAGCAAATGGAACCAGCAAATGAAAGTAAGAAATGTTTCAATGGTGGTTTAAAACACCTCCGGCCTCTGAAAGTAGGGGCATAATTCTAGAAATAAGTAAGCAAATGGAACCAAATTTGGCAGGAGGAGGTTTCTAAAGGCTAAAAAAGTTTTCATGGTGGTTTGAGACCGCTCCTCTCTTTGGAAGAGGGGGGCTCCCATACTATTGAAACACAAATTTCTACATAACTCGATAAAAAATCAAGCAAATGGGACCAAATTTAGCAGGTGGAGGTTTATGAACGTAACCTTATTTCTAAAGTAACTTGAGACCCCTCCCTTTTCTTAAAGGGGGGCTTCAAAATGAAACACAAATTTCTGCATAACTCGAGAACTCATTAAGCAAATGGAATCAAATTTAGCATACGGAGGTTTTCAAAAGGGGAACGTCCATTAATTACGTCACGCAAAAAGTGACTTTTCATAACTACCCCCCCCCCCCCTCCCTTGTCACGTTTTTTGTATGGACCTTCAATTTATTTTGTATGGATCATCACATTTTCTTAAACCGCCCTTACCTCCCAACAACGTGACATAATTAATGGACCTTCCCAAGAGAGAAATTCGAGATCCCTCCCTCTCTGGAAGAGGGGGCTCCCATACAAATGAAATTCAAATTTCAGCATAACTCGAGAATTAATTAAACAAATGGAACCATGTGTGGTATGTGGAGGTTTTAGACGGCAGGAAATGTTTCTACGGTGGTTTGAAACATTTCCTTTCGTTGTAAGAGGGGGAGGGGGCTCTCATACAAATGAAACACAATTTTTTGCATAAGAGAATTAATCAAGAAAATGGAACCAAATTTGGCATGTGGGGATTTTTGAGGGAAGGTTTTTTTTTAGATGGTTCGAGGCTCCTCTACTCTGGAGGGTGGGGGGAGAGATCTCTCAAACAAAAGAAACAGCAATTTGAACCAAACACGAGAATTATCCATGCAACTAAAACACAAAATATGTATTTCTCGGGTAGGCTGCATGTTCTGATAGAAGTTTGAACCCCTTCTTAGTCAAGAGTTTGGAGGGTGCTTGAGTTACTCTCAGTGCTAGATTATGCACAATAAGTTAATCTAAGCTGATGCAAGCGTAAATTTCGCTTAAAATGACAGGAAATGGAAATGACACAGAATTCTATAAAATGCTTCTATACAGGGTAAAGTAAAGAAGAAACTCGGCTAGATAACTTACACGGTACCAATGGATTTCAATTCAAAAGCAAAATTAGAAACTGCCAGTTCGTTTATTTTTGCTATAAATTGTGCACACATTAGCAAGATCCAGCAAATGACTTATATAGCAATCATTGTGCTATTCACAAAATGACAAACAGGATATACAAAAGCGCGACTGCAGTTGCCTCATTTACCAACGTCAGTTTATTCGCTTGTACAATTGCATGCGTAGCTTCAAAATGTCTTGCAGCCGGGTTACAGCTAGTGACTTCACAAAGAAGGCGAAAATGGTTTTTAGTAAAATGCGTTAAGATAAAGATTGTATGGCCACCCAGCAAACCGTATCTTCCAGTCAGAAAGTCTGGAATTCCCGAACATGTGCAATCAGCTGAAGTCTCACTAATGGTTCTCCTAGCAAACATTTGTGAGGATGATTATCTAAGCCACGTGACGGATTTCGGAGTTTCTGGTTTGGATAATCTTCGTAAGAATTCGAAAATATATATGGAGGCAGCAGAAGGATAAAGGCATCGATCCGAACTCTCAATTATACCATAAGGAGTCTTTTAACTCGATCTGAACTGATGCATCCAATGCCGAGTTGATTAAACAGATCATTAGGCGTTTCAATCGGAACGATTCCAGTTCTAACTACCCATTGAACATTGCTGGTTTTATCAAGGTTTTATAGCATTCTTGAAGTCTAATTCATGCTCCTCAGAACCCTTATAAAACCAAAATTGCTACTTGGGTACTGTATCAAGCGTTGACCCCAAAATGCTGCACACTTTGAAGGAGTCCTAAACTTCGAAGAGCTTCTTTGAAAGCGGTTAGTGACAGGCCATCGAAAATGAATTTCGTGAGCTGAGGACCACAATCATCTTCAAAGACGTCGAGGTGGGAGAAGCGGATTATTTGAAAACTTGTTGGATAAAACTGCTGTGTTTTAAACGAGTAGATGAGAAGCAGGTTTTTCCCTTGCTAAGAAAGTTCATTGCAAACTTGCTACTAATTTCTGTACTACTAATTTCCTTTAGAAAGAATAATCGTTTTGCTGCGGTGTGATGTACGATATGTACTACCACCCACTGTAGCATAGAACCTAAGCCCGACAGCAATGAGCTCTCCTCGCTGTTAGACTTGATCAAGCTTTAATAACCACTGATTATCCTTATCATGCCATTGCATGAAGGGCCAAAAAGGGGTTAGATGGATCGATAGGCAACATCACTTATGCGTTTCCACAAGGATATAAAGAATCTCCTTCCAGCAACAAGATTGAACAATGGGTCAAAAGAGCAAGCCATCTAACATGAGAATGCCCCAATCCTCATTCACTACTCCATTCACCCTCTATTCACAAACTGTTATCAATCGGGAGTTGGCTTTCCCACTTTTCCCATCCAGAGTGCTTCAATCGGGTGCTCTGATGATCCCTTCCATTCCCATGAACTATTTATATCGTTTTGCTGTTGCGTGATGTAGGAAAATTGATAAATACACCTAAGCCCTATTGAAAAGACCATTTTGAATCGGCCGCTCACAATAAATGTGTTCTGATGAGTATATATCTGATCTATTTTGCATTCAACTCAATAGCAATTATAAAAAAGAAGTGCGTAAACATTCCGGCACCTTAAAAGTTTCTATTCTTTTTTTACAGCACAAAGTTTGAAGCTAAGATTTTTGCCAAGATTTTATGCAGTTAAACCCAGATAAACAAGATATTTTTTAACAAAAACTAAAGATAGGAACGAAAAATAATTTGGCAACCCTGGTTGTTAGTTCTGTTTCTGCTGTCAATTCAGATGCCGATGTATCCAGACTTCATACAAGATGATTTATCATGAAACAAATGAAATCCTTCATTCCTACGCCACTGCAGGAGTCTGGCCCAGTACACAGCACCATTTTAAGCAAAGGAAGTCTTTAAGATCCTAATCAAAATTGATGAGCAATTTCTAAGTTCAAACAATTTTTCCCCAACAAAGAATTCGTCGTCAGAAGTCCTCCTTTGATGAATCATTCTCATTCCCAGGATGCATCAGACAAAGCCCACGGAACTTTTTTTCTCGTAGCCTAATCTACCTTCGACGTTTTCGTTTTTCGAAAATAATGAAAATTTCATTAGACCGTCATGCCTTCGCAACTAAACTAAACTTCCGACTCAGATAACAGCTCTGCTTTCCCACTGAAAGCTATGATGCTAATCGTTTTTCCTGCTCACCACTCTATTCCCCCTCGTCATCCCCGTCATCAACCACCCAACGTCAACTTCCATCATCATTCCGGCAATTTCGTTCGTTCTGCTTACCTAATCCATAATCCGAAGGAGATTACACACAGCTTAGAACTGGGCTTTCTGACACCCCCTCCCCTACCGTTCTCCGGAGGAAAGTGCGTTTTCGTGCCAAACAGTTTTACTTGTTTATATCTCCCCCAAACTTCATTCTCTGTCACATCTTCATCCCCAACAAACGGCGAATCCCTCACGTAAAAGCATGCCTGGATGATGGCGATCTGACAGTGGGAAACAAAACCGAATTTAATCCAAGCGATCTGTTTTTCGAGTGGACAAGCCCACCACGCCTGCCTCGATGGCGATTTAGTTGTTTACTCACAAAAGCGCAAAAATCCCCAATAAATCTCTCCACTAATTTCCAATTTTCGTTTTTCGCATTCGCAGGTCTGCTCCGCGAGGGCCGTCTCCACGTGCAGGACCGTCTGGTGGACCTTTCCAACAAGCCAATCGACGTAAGTGACACTCAAACCCACCCACCCCCCAAAAACAGAAATGCGATCAGGTAATTGACTCTCCTCCCTCCAATTTTGACATTTCGACCGCAAAGAAGTAACCTTTCTTTCTCCGCCGTGGCTGTGGCGATGCTGTAAAATGCAAAATTGTGTGCGACTTTTATCGACGGAACAATGCCGATTACGACCCAATAAATTCGATTGCCTTGGGAAGGGTTCAGCACCCATAAAACATAGGGAGCCATTCCGATTCGGGGTGGGGACGGGTGAGGGGGGGGGCTTTAATGCCATGTGTTGCTGGTGGCGCGATCACCAAAAGCCACCTCTCTCACGAACAGCAAAGGCCATTAATAGAATTTACATTTATTACCGTCAAACGATACACGGCAAAAGGGGGGAGCTGAAATATTGTTGCTTGTTGCCAGAGAGGTACTTGGGAATTTTTCGATTTTTTTTTCGATGGCATCAACACTCGTCACCGTGAAAAGATGTCAGAACGAGTTCTAGTAATTTGAGTTGATGGTCCTGATGCATCGTCCTTTCTCCTAATTGGTCCATTATCTTTGTGTTGCGCTCGAAATAATCGATGAGATCGTGCAAGCCCGCAGCTGATTCCCTTTATCCGAGGATACTCAAACAAGGCGTTCAGATGACGTTTCTTGAGAAGATAGTTATTTGAGAACCGATCGACCAATCCCTCCCAAGCAACCCTGTAATTAGCCTCACTCATCGAATAAGAATCGATCAATTTTAGAGCATCACCTTTCAGCGAAGCGCGCAAATAGTGGAACTTCTGAATATCCGTTAGTTCTATCGAGGAATCGATCAAGGCCACGTAGGTATCGTGAAATGGTAGCCAGTCTTGGAAGTTCCCATCAAACTCTGGCAGATTAATTTGAGGGAGTCGTACGGAAGCTTGAACATGTGTGTGTGCAGTGGAAGTGTTTGGTGTCGCATGTACTTGGGGTAATTTTCTCGCCAACCCTGCCCTTACCTCGAAATATTTCTGCTTCAAATTCAGCCCTCAGCTGCTTGGTGCTCTGGCATGTCTGTCTTCGTTGTCCTCTGTGCTTTCGATGTCGCCTTGAACGTCCTCGAATTCGTTCCACTTTTGCTCGAGTTTCTCCAAACGAATTTTCACCGATTGTTCTTCGAACTCATTGGTGGTTTTCAGGAATTGCTCGAGCCGTACCAGAAAGTTGATAATGCTGTCCCTGTTGCGCAGCAGATTTTTCTGCTTCCTAGACGACGACATGGTCTTCGCACTGGATGAACTTCACGAAGATCAGGCTACACACTGCTATCGAATAGGATCTGTGGAAAAGCAACCAGCAAAGCACCTTCCAGACAAAAATACCGGTTGATGGACTGGAACTCACCTGGTGAGCCTATCAAATAGGCCTTGTATATATATATATATATAATTACTCTGGAACAGCAATCCACACCTCTCAGCAAGAATGAGCGTATCAGGTCCTTCTTCAACCGAAAGATCAAGCACCGTATCGAGATGACGTCACGCAGTCCCAAAACAGGAAGTAAATGCACAGATCTGTGGGACGACAAACAAGAGAAGCACCTTCCGACAGATAATAAGAGAGTTGGACAGGAACTCACCTGGTGAGCCTGTCAATCAGGCCTTTGGTTTATTATCTGTTGTCTCAGCTCACTTGCCTTCCACACAGTAGTCAATCGTATAAATTCCAGTCAGTCCAGCACCTTACTAATAATCGAGATCGTCTAGCGTCTACCAAGTTGATCCTCAAACCGTATTTTCGAGTCCAAAGGGCGATACAGAAATGCCGAAATGTCCGGCCACCGAAATCCCCGTCGAAGTAGTTAAATAAAAGAAGCCAACAAAATTCGACCAGGTAGAGATGAAAGCAGAAACGTAAATAGTTGGACAGGTCCTCACCTTGTTGACCTGTCTAACAAGCCTTGTATAATCATTCAAATCTCCTTAATCTCAATTCTCAAAAATCCGTTATGCCCTTCCACAATGGTCCATGCTTACAAAATTCGAAATGGCAGCGCCCAATATTAGCGCACTCGTTGATCGTGATGGCGCCCCGTGGCTTTGTAATGCAATATAATAGGGCCAATACAATTGTCCGCTGATCCAATGGCGTCGGTATGTTCCAAAGGACCGCTATCCTGGTCACGGCACCAATGCTAAAAAGATAAAAAGAATATTGACTACGTCATCAGTTTTTTTTTTTTCATTTTTCTTTATTTACGACACTTTACACATGAGTGCATTTGTGTCAGTAAAAGTTTGCTCCACTTATTCTAAGTTTCAACACATTTCTCGTTTTCTTCATTTGTATTTGCTTGTCTCTCTCAAATTTTCATCTTCCCTTTCATTGCTTTAGTTCACTTCTTCAGCTACTCTTTTTAAGCTATCCTTCTTAAGATTCTCTGAGCTTTTTTTTCCGCTATTCTTGTCCGCTTGTCTTTTCCGTTTCTCCGTTTTTGTTTATTTTCTATTACTTTAGTGCATCCGTTTCATTCCTTCCTCCTTCTTTTATTTCTTTATTATCGAGATTTTTAGCCCTGGGCTGATTCATCTCCCGTCGTTGTCACTCAAATACCTCTTGGGTATTTTCGTAACTTATCTGGGGATGAGATTCAAACTAGTTACTTTGGCGTGAGAGGTATGGATGTTACGCCGGAGTCACCCCCTTTCCTTCCTTCTCTTTTCTTCTATTTTTCTTCTTTCGCTTTTCACAGTCCAATTCTCTCTTTCCGTTGATCTTATTCCGTTTCTTTTCCTCCATTTACCTTGTTCCACTTATTTCTCCCGGTTATTTTCTTTCGTTTTTCTTCTCCTGCCTATCTTTTTCCACTGTTCTTCTTCCACTTTTCTTCGTCTGCCTTTTGTCTATTATTTTCTTTGGTTACTTGTCGTCTGCTTTTCTTCTCTCCTTTCCCTTCTCTTCTTTCACTTCTCTTGTTCCGGTTCACTTCTTTCGAATCTTCAATTCACTTCTTTTGTTTCTATTCTGGCTTCTCTTTTCTCGCTTATTTTCTTTGGCTTCTGTTCTTCCGCTTGTTTTCTTTAATTTATCTTCTTTCACTTTTATTCTTCCGTTTCGTTTTATTGCTTCTCATTTTCTGCTAATTTTCTTCCACTTTTCTTCTTCCACTTCACTGCTTCAGTTCCTTTTCTTCAACTATCCTTCTTTAGCTTCGCTTAGTGAGCTTTCTTGCTTCCACATTTCTTCTACGCTCGTATTCCACTTCTTCTTTTTTGCTTATCTTCTCCCCTTTTTCCACTTCCGTTTCTTCCTCCTCTCCTCTTCTGTTTTTTTAGTTTTGCTTATCACAATCCGTTTGTCTTTCTCCATGCATCTTCTTCTGGTTCTATTTCTCAGCTTCTTTTGTTACGTTTCTCTCTTTTGCTTCTCTCCTTCCACTCATTTTCTTCTACTTCTCTTCTTCTGCTCAGGGCTGGCAAATGTCACATTCGATGAAAAATGACCAACGATTTATACCGAACTACGTTTGACAATCTCATCTCGTTGATAAAACAATGATTGCGATTTTTTACTGAATTTCAGCGATTTTTTCGGGATGATAGCACGTGAATGTGCTCCAGACATTTATTGATATTATTGTTAGTTTCATCACAAAAATTTAAATACAAACGTCCACTCAATAGAAAACGCATTATTGCTTGGCTGATTGCTACTAGACTAGTTAGAAATTTAAGATACAAATTCGTATGAGGAAAAATCTCATGACTGCATAATGGTTTTTTCATAGTCATGTGACGGCCATGAGATTCGCGAGAAAAACTTCAGCTTCTCTTTGTCCGCTGTTTTTCTTTCACTTCTCTTTTTCCGCTTCTCTTCCTCCACTTCATTTCTTACTTTTTTCGGGTTCACTTCTCCCTTTATTTTTTTCACAAATCTGCTTCTGTTTCTCTACAACCGCTTCTCTTCTTCCACTTTTTTGCTTCTGTTTTTTTTCATTTACTTCTCTTCTTTGGTTTCTCTCCCGCTTCTCCACTTCCACTTCCCTTCTTCCGGTTTACTTATTCTACTTCTCTTCTTTCACTTCTCTTCTTCCGCTTATCTTTCTCCACTTACCCTTCATAGGATTTTCTTCGTCCACCTCTCTTCTTTTTTTTATTCTTATTCATCCTATCCAACGACGTTTGATTTTCTCTCATTTGTTTTCACTGTATTTTCATATTCTTTTCAACTTTTCAATTTTCTATTTTGCTCTTGCTTCACTTCTATTTCCACATTAAATCCTTCAGCCCGTCTTCCGGACACTTTTTACATTTATTCAGTTTTGTGTGATATTTTCAACTTCATTTTTACTGGATCCTCTAACCCGACAAAACAAATACAACAAAATTGTTTTAATTTTTGTTATACTGTTACGCTGGTTTTAGAACAGAGATTGTTAGAATTTAGTTCACGGATGTAGTTAAAATAATTGAAGTTGAAACAAAAACTAACCCCAAGAAATAACAAAGCTATAGCAAACTATGATATTGATATAACAAAAACAAAACAAACTTTGTTACCGTTATGTTATGATGAAGCAAAATCATATCAGCCAGTGTAAGAATTGATTATAATTTTTATGCAGATTGTGCCTCCCAGGGCATTATATCTTAATTTGTTATAAGTATGATATGCAATTATCCAGATGAAAGCGATTTTAACAAGTTTATATCATACTAAATTAGTCGTAACAAGCTTTATTATAGTTTTGTTATTTTTATTTTTATTTCTGGTCCAAAAGGAAACAACTAAATTATTTTAAGTTTTGTTATTCAGTTACGCTGTTTTAATGACAGAGGTTGTTAGAATTTAGATCGCAGATGTAGTTGAAGAAACAGAAACTTTAACAAAAAATCCCCAAGAGGTAACACAATTATAGCAAACTATGATATAGATATAAAAAAAAACAAAACAAACTTTGTAACACCAGCAAAACCATATCAGCTAGTGTTAGCATTAATTTATTTCTTTACTTAAATAGTGCCTTCTTGGGCACTATATCTTAGTTTGTTATAAGTATGTTATAAAATAATCGAGATGAAATCAGTTAGTCGTAACAAGGTTCGTTATATTTTTTTTATTTTTATGTTAAACTCCTCTGGTCGGGAAATCATCTTCTCTTTTTCCGCTTCATCGTTTGTTTTGTCAGCCTCCGTTCCTTCATCTTTTTCATGAGTTACTTTCCATCTTCCTTCATCTGCATCCTGTTAATAATCTTTGTCAATTCGATTTCATTGTATCTTCTTTCAGTCACTTCTTCTTTTCTTAGCAGTGTTTTCGACATTCTAAGTTCAATTGCATCTCCTTTATTCTTTTTTAAAGGTCTTCTTTCTGTTCCTTTTCATTGTCGATCAACAACTGACCAAATAGTTACTTTGCGGCAGATTCTCCAAAAACTTCGCAAATATCAAATCCTTATATACCACCTATTCATCGACTTCAATGCCGCATAGGATACTATTGATCGTGAAGAGCTATGGAAGATTATGGGCGAGAACGTTCTTCCCGGAAAACTGACCAGAATGATCAAGGCTACGATAGATAGTTTACAGTGTATCGGACTCGTTTGAAACACGCAAAGGATTTCGACAAGGCGATGGTTTTTCCTGCCTCTTGTTAAACATTGCGTTAGACAGTGTTATGAAAAGACGCAGAGTACGATTTTCAATAAATCCAGCCAGTTCATCTGCTTCGCTGACGACGTGGACATTGTCGGCAGAACGATCCTGGTTATAGCTGATCAGTACACCAAGCTGAAACGTAAAGCGGAAAAGGTTGGATTTAAGGTGAATGCGTCGAAGACTAAGTAATTGTTGGCTGGAAGAACCGAGCGTGATAGAGAGTTCGAGGTGGTGGATGAATTTGTATACCTCGGATCATTGGTTATGTCAGATAACAACTGCAGCAGAGAAATTTGGAGACGCATTATTACCCGAAGTCGTGCCTACTATGAACTCCACAAGACCTTGAGGTCTGGTAAACTTCACCCCCGTACAAAGTGTACCATGTTCAAAACTCTGATAATACCGGTAGTTCTCTACTGGCATAAGACTTGTTGTAACAAGTGTAACGGACAACAATTCCGCAAAAATTTTATTTGCCTCGTATCCAACCAGTACATGACGCAGAGGAGCGCAGCGCGCTAGGTGGTTAAATCAAGAGGTCGAACATCTTGGAAGTGTGAGATATTCGAGGAATTGGATACAAACAGCCCTTAACCGAGTTAATGAAGAAATATCGTGAGGCAGGTGCGGTTCTTATAGGACGTTGAGCCAGCATTAGTAAGTAAGTAAGTAAGTATCGTAATAGACGGCGAGACGTACATTAAACTGGACGCCAAGCACATCCCCGGTCTGGCGTTTTTCATCGGCAAGTGCCACCTAGATGTTCGGAGAAGTTCCAGAAGAATAAGATCGACAGATTTTCTTAGAAGTACTATGCGGCAAATTCACAAGCCGTCCATAACGATCCGCACCATCAACGGCCAAACATATAAAGAAGTAAGCTTCCAGAAGCGCTTGCTGCCCTTGCTCCGGTCCCACGAAAATGACACTTTGGGTTGGTCGGATCTGGAGGCGGCATTACGCGAAACCGGTGATAATATGGTACAAAGCCAACGTTGTTGTTTTTGTGCCAAAGGAGGCAAATCCGCCAAACTGGCCAAAACTTCGCCCAATAGAGAAATTCTAGGCAATTTTTAAAGACAAGTTCCGGAAAACAGGGAAGGTCTTCAAAAACGACTAGAATTTGAAGAAAGAAAGATTTGATGGGCTTCATTAAGTCCAAGGTGCGGGCATTTAGCCTAGGAAAGACGGTTGCATAAACCATCTTTTTAAAAACATAGCTAATATGTGTTTTTTTATTACCTGAGAGTTTCAAAAATATCCGCCTCTTAATGACTATTTGATAATCATATTTGTCTGTAGCATTTTTTTCGAGTACAATCTTTATCTTTGGCTTCAACGTCTTAGTGGACAGCCAATATTTAAAAACAAAAAGTATAATTGAGCTTTACTATACATATCGTGCTTAGTACCAATGCTAGGTCTTTCCAGTACATGGATTGATTGAATTTAATTGAATGAAGATGGTCCTGTAATACCGAATCGGCATTGGTAGGATAAAGACAATGATACTGTATCTGGTCTCCGGTTTTCACACCAAACCCTTGTCCAATTTCAGCATGAATGATACCCTGATGCTTCCCCCAACCCAGCAGTTGTGCAAGTGTTTCTGGAAAACAATTTTTTCAGCCGGCTTCAAGATATACACAGAAAAAAATAATTAATTTTAAGAAGTGCGTGGAATTTCCCCTCGTTGAATTCTAAGCCGACGGAGGCGTAAACAACGAAATTGTTTGCAATTTTTCCCATACAACAATGTTAGCATTCTTCCATATAACAGGCTAAATTTAGGCGTTATCTGGCTTTAATTTACACGAAATATCCCATTATTTTCTGCCACATCTAGCATTCCCTTTATGTGCCATAGATAACGCAGACAATGTTTCTTTTTATCTGTGTAGTTACGACAAGAAATAGGTTTGGGAACGCCAAGAATGATGTAAAGAATAATTCACTAAAACTAAATTCAACTGTTAAAGCTTTGAAAAGTTCACGTTCCTTCTAATATCAAACTCTATTCCTCTTTCTAAGTCCGACTCTGCCTTCTGCTACCAACATCCCGGCAGGCAGCAGAAAGAAACCAACGACCGGACGAACGGTTGTGTATCGTAAATTTTTATGGAGTTTAACCGTATCGGCAATGGTGGTGGTGGTGGTGGGGTGTGGGGTGGTCGAAGCATGCCATGCAATGCTTCTTGTCACATTAGGAATAGGCATAGGAAAATCGTACAAACCAGCTACCACTGGCTATTGCCCTGGGGCGATGTTTGCTGTGATCCCGGGGTCTACTTTGTTTTAATTTTAAAGCTCATTCCTCGGTGATGTTTTGAGCTTTCTGAGATTATGTTTTCAGCTTGCTTTCATCGGAAGCCGAGATTGCACACTGGGTCAGAATGAAAAATTAGCAGGAATAAATTATTTTCACTGTGAAGATGTAACTTTAGAAGAAAACATTCTTCGGCAAAGTTGCAGCTTATAATTAGGTCTTTAATTTGACATCAGTTTCAGTTAGGGTGGTCCTTGAATATATTGAAATAAAAATTCTATCTTTCACATATCTTGACATGAAGCAATACAATGTTCGACAAAGTTGTTTTTTATTTAATTTAAAGCAACTTTGCTGTAATAACCATAAAGGGTGTCCACGATGAAATTGCCACACTATGAAATTGCTCTAACTTTTTAACCGTTCGGTAGAATTTAATGAAAATTTGGGTGGATTTAGTTCATAGTGCATTATTTACATCCTGCAAGTTTTAAAGTCCTGTGATTAAAACTCGCGGAAATGGAGTCGAAAGAACAGCTCGTGCGTGATAAAATCTTGCGCATTCATCACGAGAACAAGGATCTCTCGCATCGTTCCATCGCTAAAACGTTGGGAATCGCGAATTCCACGGTGTCGCGAGTGATTAAGCGGTTCGAGGAACGGTTGACCACAGTCGGAAGCCCAGAAGTGAAGGAAAAAGTATTCCGTACAACACCAAAAATCACAACCGCGTAGTTGGGGCCTTCAACCGAAATCCGAACGCCTCCGTTCGGGATGTGGCTAAGAAGCTGCACCTAAGCCGAAGTTTTGTCCAGAAGGCCAAAACTAAGGCTGGGCTTCGAACGTTCAAGGTTCAAAAGGCCCCTAATCGCGACGAGAAGCAGAACAAGTCCGCCAAAACCCGTGCCAGGAAGTTGTACCTCAACATGCTGACGAAAGTTGAATGCTGCATCATGGACGACGAAACATATGTGAAGGCCGACTTCAAACAGATCCCCGGCAACCTGTTTTTCACGGCCAAGGATAAGTTCAGCGTTCCGGAGCATGTCCGCACTCAGAAGATGTCCAAATTTGCGAAGAAATTCCTGGTTTGGCAAGCCATCTGCACGTGCGGGAAGCGGAGTGCACCTTTCGTGACCCAGGACACGATGAACGGACAGGTGTACATAAAAGAGTGCCTCCAGAAGCGGCTGCTTTCTCTCCTGAAGGCCCACAACGTCCCAACAATCTTCTGGCCAGATTTGGCCTCATGCCACTACTCCAAGGACGTGCTGAAGTGGTATGCGGACAATAAGGTCAATTTCGTGCCGAAAATGTTCAACCCTCCCAACACTCCGGAGCTCCGCCCCATCGAGAAGTACTGGGCGATTATGAAGCAGCACCTTCTTAAACGACCTAAGGTAGTGAAGACAGTCGAGGAACTGAAGAAAGTATGGGTTTACATGCAAAAAACGGTTGATTCACAGGTTGTGCAGAATCTTATGGCCGGGGTTAAGGCCAAGGTACAGGCATTTGCGTATGGACTGTAAATAAAATACGAGTAACATGGTAAAATGAAGTTTAATAGTTATTTCTCAATCCCTGAAAATTTGATGGCAATCGGATGAAAACTCGAATTTTGCGAATCAATTTTGTGTATGGCAATTTCATCGTGGACACCCTTTAGTCGTAGGTCTTTTGTGTCATTAGTTATGATCATTTTGACGCCTAAGAGTAGGGTGGCCCTGAAAAAAACAGTATTTTTCGCCTAACTTTTTCATTTTGAGTTTTATAAAAACGGTGTTTTCAGCAAATTTTTAGAACATTTAAAATACTCACTTTGATGAAGAAAAAACATTATTTCATACATATGTTCAAAAGATATCGTGATTTTAGTCCAAAAATTACGATTTTTTCAAATTACATTATTTTTTAAAGGGGAAAAAAACGGGGATACAAATACAATTGCATATGAATGGTAAAGATAAGAGGTCTCTATTGTGTATAGATACTCAGATGAATTTAGAAGAATTTGGGGTTAAATGGTACCATGAATGTATGTTCTTTTCAAAATAAAATACTTGATTTTTTCTTAAATGTTGATGGCAATGACGAATAAATCACCATATTTCAATAAAAACTAGTATTTGAAATGTGTTCATTTTTAGAATCAACAAACATTTTGGCATGTACCAAAATTATAAATTGTGCGAAGGTATAGTGGGCCATTTAAAAGTGAAGAAGGCTGCCATTTTATTCACGTCTTGCTAGCTTTCGGATTTTTTCAAGTGCTGAAAATTTCTGAATGGTTTTATAATAACGGTTTTTAAATTATTCAATCAATTGCTAGTACTGTAAGTTTCGAGTGTGTTTTTGCTTCTACATGCATAGGAAAAAATAATGTAATTTGAAAAAATCGTAATTTTTGGACTAAAATCACGATATCTTTTGAACAGATGTATGAAATAATGTTTTTTCTTCATCAAAGTGTGTATTT
Source organism: Aedes japonicus (assembly GCA_034211315.2). Taxonomy (NCBI): domain Eukaryota; kingdom Metazoa; phylum Arthropoda; class Insecta; order Diptera; family Culicidae; genus Aedes; species Aedes japonicus. The sequence goes on from JASCZW010009849.1 coordinate 35,971, forward strand.
TGAATGTTCTAAAAATTTTCTGAAAACACCGTTTTCATAAAACTTAAAATGAAAAGTTAGGCGAAAAATACTGTTTTTTTCAGGGCCACTCTACTTTTAGGCGTCAAAATGATCATAACTAATGACACACCTACGACTATGGTTTTTACAGCAAAGTTGCTTTAAATTAAATAAAAAACAACTTTGTCGAACATTGTATTGCTTCATGTCAAGATATGTGAAAGATAGAATTTTTATTTCAATATATTCAAGGACCACCCTAACTGAAACTGATGTCAAATTAAAGCCCTAATTAAAAGCTGCAACTTTGCCGAAGACTGTTTTCTTCTAAAGTTACATCTTCATAGTGAAAATAATTTATTCCTGCTAATTTTTTATTCTGGCCCAGTGTGGATTGGTGGCTCGTTGAGGTCGTTTTGGGAGCTCGATGTACGAATTGGAATTAAAACTTGGTAAGTTCAATCAAAAGCATTTGTTTGCCGTCGTGAAATGTGAAGACTTTTTGTCTGGTATATTATACATTGTGCGAATATTTCTGGTCAAAGTTGTGCGAAAACTTTTTCAGCAAGCTCCCTTATAAGTGGTATGAAGGATCTAACTAAATTCTTATTTTAAAAAAATAGGCAAATAAAAAAAAACATTTTTTTCATCATTTTAAGCTTATTGCCTTCACAATTCGCTTATTGCTTGTTTTTAACTTAGTGTTCTAAAATGCGCTTCCACAGTTATTAATAGAGAGCTTTCGATGCCATGTACCACACTCTTAAAAGTGATGAATATTACAAGTGACGTAATTCCTGTTGTACACACTTAGAAAAAATCGTGTAAATTTATGACTAAAAGAATGCACATAAATGGAGCGGCCTTAATGATATAATAATCTGTTGCATGGAAAATTACACCAATCAAATTAAATTTGGATCGTAATCTATTTCGATTCATTTCATGTTAATTTAATATTTCAAGACGATGTAGATGTTCTAGAGATGTAAAACTATACTTGAAACGAATGCTTGATAGAAAATGAATTTTCTTGATTGTATATTTTAACCCCAGTTTTGTAATCAGGAGTTTATGTTATAATTGTTACATTTATGTGGTAGGCTCTATTGTATTCATCAAAATCAAGATCAATTTTCGTCTTTTGCCCGGCGACAACAATATTAGAAGATAAAAGATCATAATTCAGCAAGAAAGCAAGAAAATTTAGATTTGGCAACCACCAGCGGCTTGGTAGTGTGCAAGTAGTAGCCGATTTAGAAATGTGCACTTCAGTTTATTACACCCCCGTTTCATTTTACTAAGTTTTTGAGTACAATAGTATACTATCTCTTTTTCTCTCACGGAAATGTTACTAAATTTTCGTAATAAGTGGATCTACTCTAAAATTGAGTTGTTCTACTTTTTAACGAAAATTGAATAAAATTTTCGTGAGAGAAAAAGAGATAGTATACAATTGTACTCAAAAATTGAGTAAAATGAAACGGGAGTGTACCGCAGGGAGCAAACGAAAGTTCACACGTCGATGATTGCCTACACGCTAAGCTCAGTTTACCCATAATCACAAAAAGTGCACATACCCATTTATGGGTAGAGGTAAAATTTACCCATATTTAAGTAAATTTGTATGAGAAAATATGCTCAAATATGGGTAAGTAGTAATGTACCCATAAATGAGTATGTGCACTTTCCGCGATTATGGGTATTCTTGACCCACATTTGGGTAAACTGAACTTAGCGTGTAGAGTCGAGACATAACTGATGCGTATATGATAAGAACAAAAGAGGAGTGACTCCTTCAGTTTACATGAATGGTCTTGTAATTTTAAAGGACAATGGCGAGCAACCAGTATGATTTATGAAGGTAATGTAATAGTATGTTATTGTGAATCATACTAGTATTCACAACAGATATTTGGAATGCCCTCAATAGAACATAAATATACTGCAGCAAACCATTACGTCGTCTCAAACTGTGTAACTTTTCCAACTTGCGTTCCTTGTAGTTTTCATATTTTTTTACTGTGTAGGCCTGGCCTCTTTGACGCTTGCATAATGTCGCTGATAATAAAAATAATAATGGGGCGTCATCTAACTCAATTATTTCCAGGATGCCTTCTCTTACTAGCTGCGTTTGTATTATTTAGATTAGATTTTAAATTTGATTAGATAATCCAGTAAATATGAGACGAAATGCCCAAGAAAGTCGTCCGTGCCATCTGTCAAAATAGTTGATCGGGGATTTATTCCAAAATTACATGCTGTAATGTATCTTTACAATATTGCCTTTCAACCAATGCCCAGTGGTCAAGGAAGCTACTTTAGTCGAACATGAGGTTTTTAATGGAAATTTGCGTATTTAGAGCTTTACTTACTTCTGAAAACGTGTTGCAAACTTGTTGTACAGCAATTTGTTTGAAAGTATTTTTATTCTTGCATTAAAGGCAAAGGTGGCGTATACGCTAACTTTTTTATGAGCTAATATCGTGAGATGGTGTGTTGAGCAAAGTTGAAGAACTTGTTATTATAAAAAAATTGTTGAACATATTTTTTTCTAGCTTCAAAGCCTTCTGCAAGAATTCCGATTTTTAGTAAGTAATCGTTTTTCGACTCAAAATCATTCATTTTTAACTTTTACCAACTGCTACAAAGTTGGTGGTTTTGACATTTTCTACAATTTTGCTGCATACACCATAGTTGTATTTCTTTTGTTTCCTTTTTCTAGTTAATTTTCAGTTAAATTTACGCCATACATACTTGATACATACTTGAAAAAAATATGACTTGATTCAACACACCTTAGAGTACTTTAAGGAGAATTTGGGAGAGATTTAATTTTTCTATCCTTTTCATAGCTATTTTCTGTAACATGTATGGAGCTCAAATAGAATCAAAACATACAGAAATTATTGCTATCTCTGGTACAAGTTTCAGGTAAATCAAACTGTGTCTCATCACGAGTTGTACGTCTGTTGATAATTGAGATTACGGGATCGGAGGTGATAAGAAGCCGCTTGAAAACGTCTTCCATGTTAACAATCCCATGCAAATGAAACAGAAATTTCGGCATAATTCAAGAACCAATCAAGCAAATGAAACCAAATTTGGCATGTAGAAGTTCTTGGAAGCAAGAAATGTTTATATCGTGGTTTGAGAAACACATATTTCTGCATAACACGAGGGCTAGTTAAGCAAAAGAAACCATATCTGACAAGTTAAGGTTTTTGAAGGCAAATAATGTTTCTAAGGTGACTCAATGTTCCTCTCTTTTTGACAGGGGGGCTCTTATACAAATGAAAAACAAATTTCTGCATAACTTGAGAACTAATGTAGCAAATGGAACCAAATTTGGCGTGTAGAGGTTTTTGGAGGCAAGAATTGTTTGTATTGTGGTTTGAAACTCCTTCGCTCACTGAAAGAGGGGTCTCTTATACAAATGAAACACGAATTTCAGCATAACTCGAGAACAAATCAAGCAAATGGAACCAAATTCGGCATGTGGAGGTTTTGGAGGGTAGATTTCTATATACATAAAAATGAATTTCTGTCTGTCAGACCCTTATAGACTCGGAAATTTCTGAACCGACCAACGTGAAAATTTTTATGGGGCTGGGAAAGGTTCTTATGATTGTTTGAGACCCCTACTCTCTCAGAAAGGGGGGCTCTGATACATATGAGACACAAATTTGAGAATTATCAAGGATACTTAAACACACAATGTGTATTTCTCGGGTAAGAAGCATGTTTTGATAGAAGTTTGAACCCCTGCTTATTCAAGAAAAAAAAACTCATTCCGAAAAAAAAAACCATAAAAGTGCCACCGCCGGGTTCAGCTAGTAAATAAATAAATATCGTTTGAAACTCTGCTTCAGTTCCGTAGGATATGTCGATCCTCAATAATCCAACATGATTCGTTGGAAATTTGGTCATGATACGTTAAAACTCTAACTGAAATCCATTTGTGTGTCGACATTTGTCAAAATTGGTTTGAGTGTATGCCTTGGGTAGGCTTATTTTCGAACCCAAATTCCAGTTGCCGGTGTTTCTTAGTTAAACAAATCTCCATGCTAATTTTGCAT